>JAUZND010058664.1:0-40928 GCA_034780555.1 Coelogynopora nodosa
TGGTAAATATGATCATAAATATTAATATTATATATCTCATATACAATACATAATTTTGAAATAAATAATTTAAAGTTTGGCATTAATAATGACTTACCAGTAACAGCCGTGTAGTCCTCTCTGCATGCTGATGTCTGGTAGAAGAACCAGTAAAGTGCTGACAGGAAGTCCTGAACAATCCACTGAGATTTATTGTGGCCATCACGAAATCCATTATGGAGAACATGCAATCTGCACGATCCAACATTCAGGAGTTGTTTGTCCCATTTCGGAATTCATCTTTTCACTCAACAATTGCATTGTTTTGAAATTGACATTGGGGCCATCCATTGATAGGCATAGTAGATGTTTCATGCCAACTGTTAAAGTTTCCTTCAAAAGAACATCTAGAAGATTCTTTGCAGTGGCATGTCCAAGGAAGCCAGAAGTCAGGTAATGGGTCACAACCTAAAGTATCATAGATCAAATGTACAGTCCCTGCGGAAAGTTTAGCAACACCAACCAATTTTTATGAAAAATCAAATTTAATTTTTTTAAATAATTTAATTTAGCAAAACAGTTAAATAAACGAATATGCTTTACAAGACAGTAACGACATAGTTGCAAAATAGTCCCTTACAAGTCAGTATTTAATTGGGTAACATTTGTTTTTGATTACCGCTGCTATTCGGCGAGGCATGGAGGACACCAATTTAGAACATTCTTCTCGGGTAACATGAGTGGTCTACAGCACTTTCAGAAACTCTATAAGTTGATTGAGTGTTGTGAAACGCTGGAGGTCAACCTTGGACTTCATAGTCAACCAAAGGTTCTCAATAGGATTCAGATCAGGACTTTGTGCTAGCCACAGCAGAAGATCCAAGCCCTGGTCGCAAATCCAGCTGGTTAACCTTTTGGCAGTGTGGCACGTAGCACCATCTTGCATGAAGACTTGAGTTTTGTGGATAGCCATGAAGTTGAGTAGATGATCTTCAAGAACTTGACTGTAATGTGGAGCATTCATTGTGATGTTTTTAGGCAGAAAATAGAGTCCACCACGCCCAAAAGCTGAGATGCACTCCCATATCATTACAGAGGGTGGGTGTTTAATCATTTTTGTTGTATATCGAGGGTCATAGAGACTTGAACCTCTAGGACACCAAACAAATTGTTTTCCAGTATGAAAGAGTAGAAAAATGAACTCATCACTCCACATAATGTTATTCCAATCATTTTCTGAATAGTTCTTGACTCGATGACAGAATTGAAGACATTTACGAAGTTGATTTGGCATCAGACATGGTTTGGCCCTTTACTTAAATACTGGCAATTGAAGAGATTTGTTCATAGTCTCATTAATTGTTTGTTTGGACATGTTATGCAGCTCAGAAATATCTCTACGAATCTCTGTAGATGTAGCAAATGGGTCTGTAGTGATGAGTCTTCTCATTTGCCAACACGTATGCTCTGATATCTTTGAAGGAATGACTGGATCGTGGTAACGGGTCCACAGACCCAGTCTCATGTTGCAGCTTTAAGATATGTGACACAGCACTCTTTGATATCTGAAACTTAGTAGATATTTGAGAAAGTGAGTTATGTTCAATATTGTCTAGCAAAAGAATATTAGAGTGTATGCAAGGTGATATTTGTTGTTATTTTCCCATTAATATGCTCTAAAACTGAGAAAAGTTGTCTATTATTATATGAAATATGAAATTCTGACAAAAATACCTAAAAATAGAATGCTGATGAAATATGTAATAATAAAATGATATAATGAGTTATACAACTCTATAAGATAGCAGTAGTAAAAATCTATTTAAGATATTAAAAAATATTCACTGAAAATTATATCAATGTCAATGTCAATGATTGACATTATTGAAAACATTGATATTATCTGGTTGTTGCTAAACTATCCACATAGGTTGTATATATATAACCTAGAAAACATTTTTTCCAACTAGTCAGAGATATAGGTTATAACATATTTGTATATTTTAATGACAATGACAATGTGATGTAGAAAATATTGATAAAAAACATTTTATTTAGCATTTAGCTTATTTATTATGGATGAATAATTAAATTATTGAATAATGATATAAAGTCCAATTAGTAAGTCAACAAAAATAATTCATAAAAGTTTTTTATGTATATATGTATGTAATAAATTAATAATTTCATGTTGTTAAAATATGAGTATATAATGTATTATTAGTTTATTGCCAAAAAGATATAATTTTATTTACAATATTAATAAATAAATTACCATAGAATGGGATACAGACGATATTGTTGCTCCAACAGTGCTGCTGCTATCATTTTGACTGCTCATTATTGTATGTTACGTTCTAATAGTTACTTTCCGTTTTAAGAAAAATAATAATTTAAAAAAGCCTCTATTTACTAACCATAAATAAACAAATATTACGAAATATTTCAAAATCTTTTCATTCAACAATATTGTTGGTATTACCTAATATTAAATGAAATATTTATTTAAGCAAGAATTATAGAAGTAATTAATTCTTATTTGCAGATTTGGAAAAGTACCCGTTGTTTTGGATATCATTTCATAAACGCCCATTTATTTGAAACAATTCAATGAATTTTAATTAAGTTAATACATAAGAAGAAATAGAATATTGCATATAAATTTCTGCAACAGAATATAGCTAGGGGTTGTTAATACATTATGTCATTAATGAGTTGGGGTAGATGTCAAACCATTGATTATTATCGATTATGCTTGAGAGGGATGTATGTAGCTTTTGATTACGTAATCATGTTTTTAAAATTGTTAAGTTTCAATATTTTAGTTATTGCTGATTTTGTATATTTTGTTTCAATTTTTTTAAGTATAATTAACTTATGTTTGTGGCTTCGATTGCATTTAACATTATATAATTAAGAATATTTTAAAATATTGGGAGAACTATACATTATTATTCATTGATTATATACACACGTCACGAGGCTCCGATCGTCAAAAACATTTTGAAATTATAGAACCGTGAGTTGCCAATATTTTATATACGTATGTCAATATATAAAGACAATTTATTACATTGTGCACCATGACAGTGACTTTTATAATTATATTATAATTTTTTTGTAATTTAAAACTTTTCTGTTAATTATTACATACATTATATGCATTTTATTTGTAAGTTTGTAAAGTACGTAACAGTTGGGAGTAATTAAAATATTACATAATATTTTAAGAGTATGTAATATTTTAACATCAATCATTAAAAGAAATAGCAGCTCACGGGCAGGTACAAATATTTAAATCCAAAATTATTATTATTTATAGATATCTGGCCGCGTTGCTAATTTTCGGTTGGGGGCATGTCGTAAAAGAGCATTTTTTTCAAAACTAAAAGGTACTAATTAATCATAAATGCTATTAAAATACAAAGATATACTTCGAAAAGGGCCATTCATCTTAATGTTGTTTATATTGATAATTGAAGTGTTCTTTTATATTGTTCATATTAAAAAAACAAGTAGTTTTGTTAAATAATGAAATTATACTAGACATTGTTTGACAAAAGTTTGAAAATGCCTAAATATTTCTAAAACATGCATATTATATTTCTATATACCTAAAGCAGTTCTGGACGTTCAGCTTAAGCATTCTATGATATAAAAATTCTGTCTATACTATTGCATATATGTGTATATATATATAGAATTTTTTTGTAAGGTTGACTATAATAGCAATAGAAAAGTTCGGAGAGTAGGTCAATATTTTTGAAGACCATTTAGAATTCTTTGTGTGATCCGGACGAGTTAGTTTGTTTATATATGTTTTTATATAATAAATAAATAAATAAATAAATAAATATAAATAAACAACAAAGTCTTATAACAGTCAATTTTCCGTTATTTTTAAATGTACAGCGTATTTAAATTAAATTTTTTATTCGTTTGGTCACAATAATATAGAGTTTCATTTTTAGGCGCAGTAATGTAGCTATGAATGTAATGTTCTAAAAAACAATTTATAACACTATATATTACACACGAGTTACACTACAGTATCAATATTTTTATGATAATTAATAGTTTATATAGATGCTACCGTCAGTAGTATTAGATTTTATTTAGAAAAATAGACAAGACAATGATGTCTATTTTACAATAGTTCTAAATCAATGAAAAGCCATGAAGAAAATGCCGGTTGGCTTAAGTCAGGATTTCCTGCTTTCTTAGTTACAACTAATCAGCATAGGATAAATGGGAAACCCATTGAATTTAATTTTTGTTGTAGAAAACTGTTTAAACGCGATTCTCATTCATTCATTTATATTGAAATGAAAACTTAGTGGAACATATTGTCTTTTACAATCCTCCATAACTGTTATCTTTGTTGTAACATTTAATATAATATTAACTCAATAAAATTGATGATTTCCAGTTTATCGCCTTAACTGTATAATTGCTTTTTCCCATACTCATATATTATAAGAAACTTTACTGCAAGTGTGGGGACATGAATTGACAATTTTTTTTATAATTTAACAAGCATCATTCTGGAAAGCGAAATAATGAAGTTATCCATTCTTAATGAAGCAAATAATTTCTTCCAAATTCTTTTGTCAGGAACACTCTCAATGGACTGTGGAAAATTGAAGTTTCCACCAGGTTTGCTGAAAAAATCAAAGGTAAGCAGCTATTTACATTGTGTAATTTATGTAATTGAATAAACTATAAACCAATATAATATGCCTTTCTGGTTGAAAAGCTGAAACATTTTATAAAAAATACCTATAATAATGTTATAAATTTGCTAAGAAACACAACAAATTAAAAAATATATTAAAAGTTTCTTTTAATTAGGTAATACGCTAGTTTATTTAAATAATATTGTAAAAACAAATTATTAATTTTTATAGATTAAATGAAATTTGATAAATATACAACATTGATTATTGAATCTGTAAGTGTTTAGAAATAATATTTTAGTCAATGAATTATATTATCAATTGAATTAAGAGTAATATTCTAACATTTTAAATATTGAAATATAGGCCCTACCATATAGTTATAACAATATTAACTAACGTAATCTATGCAGTTGTCTATAAAAAAATACTAAAACTCTTCAATACAACAAAACATAAACAACACCATATTTTATAGACACCATAATCTTGTCAAAAGTGGTTGACTATAATAGTTTACATCGAAATAAGGAAAACAAAATCAAGTTGTGCTTATTTATAATTAAATTAGATTAGGTGTCATTCCTGCTTATACACATGAAAATCATTATCACTAATCTAATTGAGTAAATATTCAATTGATTTCATCATTAACATAGCACTAAATACAGAGCAACGTTAAACATTTAAAGCGTACTAAAAAATAAAATAATAAACATCGCAACTTGAGCAAAATATTGACTTTTACCAAAATGCATTTAATTGACATTACCGGATAGGTAAAATAACATCTAGAAACCACTTTTATGTATTAGATATTTAGATTGTTACGGAAGTATTTTTTAGAGAGAAAAATAGAAGGTCAAATGAAGCGTAATAAATCAATGTTTGGGAGCGAGTTTTGGAAAGGTTTATCTATTCTTCTTTGACCATTCTTGTTTGATATCATGATTTTTATTAAGTTAAATTGACACGCACGTATAACAGAAGATATCAAATTTTATTCGAGATAAGTTAAACACATAAACGAGATATGTACACACACACAAGTATGATGCGACTCATTCGATTACTTGAAGACTAGTTGCTCAGTAATTACTTAACATGAAGTTTGCGCTATAAAATGTATATTTAAAATATTATGTTCTTTACATTAATAACTTTGATTCTTTAAATTTCGTTTATAACATAATTTGTACCGTTGTGTGTGAACAAATACAGATTTCTTTAAATTGAGCTTTAACGGAATGGTTAATTGTGGAATATTAAATATATTTTACTTAGTTGAATCAACCAATTTGATTTATTTCGAAGACAAACTATTTCCCTAAAAATTAGTATACTAATTTATTCGCAATATCATGAAAACATCTGAACGGTCAATATGCGTTCATATATATATATTTATTTATCTCACAGGATGAATATAAACATATGAGGAAAGCACAAACTTGGTTGTTAAAAGCTTCTAAAATTTCTCAATGGAAAAGTTTCACTTCTCTTTGCAAGTTTTAAGCCCCTTAGGAATATTTCAACAAATACAGAAAAATTCTGTCCAGACATTACCTTAATATTTAGATTTGTTTTTTTTTGGGAATTCGTCAACATAATAACAAAAAAAAGTTTTTCTGTCCTTTAAAATAAACTGCGAAAAGATGCTCTGAAATAAAAATTTTACTTCCAACAAATTCACTTAATTCAAATTAGATCTGTACAAGCCGTGTATAAAAAGTTATAGAAATTAAGTTTATATTGACAAAAAGCGGTGAAAACAAAACATGTCTTCCATTGACAGGAAGAATAATCTAATATTAGAGCACTGAGTTGATGAATCTTGGATATGTTAATGCCTGACATTGATACATCCCATGGGTGAATTCGTTTCGAGATCTCTCCAGGCCCAACGACTAATATACAATACGCTAGAATACTAATGGTCATGCTCGCGTATATACTCTTCCCACATTTCTACTGTTAATGAAACAATAAATTATTCACGACTTTGTAAAGAGCCAGTTCTGAATTTATGGGCTTTTGTAGTCCCTTTTTGGCAATTAAAGGCATGATCAAGGCAGTGTTTTATGGTATAGTTCTACAAATGAACAAAATGACACCATTAACTAATTTTTTCAATGTAACGAATGTCTAATATTGGATAAGCAATTCTTTCAAATGAACTTTACAATCAAATTGAGTACTATACTAAGTAATTAATTACTCTTAGTCCATATCTATATACAGTATACATTGCACTTTAGAATTGCACCTTTGAATTGTTGCTTTACAAATGTTAATAATAATATAAATTATATTAATTTTTTGATTTTACAACAACACATTATAATAATATTGTATTATATTGTAAAACTGTTAGTCTCTCAAATATCTTATCTCTATTAAATAATTATCAATTTTATATATATGAAACATATATATTATAGTGAATTATTGTCAAATATATAATAAATGCCAAAAGCGTGGAATAGATATGTTTCAATGCTATATATACTTACATAAAAAAGCCTCCATACATTTTAAAATAAAACATGTCATCTTCTCTTTTATTTGTAAAATTAAATTATACAATTTTTACAAATTCTAGAAAATTATTTCAATCCATTCATGTAAACTATGCGCAATATTATAGTTAATTTTCTTGCCCGGTGAAAACATGTCGCTTAACTAATTTTATCAATCTCGATTCTGAATAAAATATTATATATATGGTAAATAAAACAGAAAATATAATGTTTGCTTAGAGAAACATTTTTTTGGTCTAATTTAAGAAGTTTCTTGATATTTTGTTTTAACACTTTTTCATAATGCTATAACACTTGTCATATTTTACATACATATATGTGTTTATACCCAAGTTAAAAAACTATTAATATATATATATATATATTCATTACTTTTTACAATACTTTTACATTTTAAAAAGTATTCGACTACAAAAAATGTATTTAAATTAAAGACTGTGAATTTACAATACCTTATAACAACTCAACGTATAAATGGACAATGTAGGTAAAGTTATATAGACGTTTACTTTTGTCCATAAATGTTTTATTTTTAAAATCCAACATGATTTTTACTCATATAGGGTGAGTATTTTTTGTGAGAAATATAGTTTAAAACTGTTAAAAAGTACTGTTCCTTATTTTTGTGCATACCAGATAGCCGAAAATCCTTTACATACAGTCAAAACTTATTTTTAAAAGCAATTAGAAAAATAAAATGTTTACCCAATTAAAAGTTGATAATATACCAGTTAATAAAATCAATATTTATACCATATTCTCTTTATTTTAATGCCTTGATAAATTGAGGACACAATTATAAAGAACGAAATTTCCATATTTATTCCATAAAAATGTTAGTTTTCCCTAGAGCTGATAATAATAATAATAATAATAATATGCTCATAGTAACTCCATTTTAAATTACTAAAGCGTGTGGGGAAATGATGAGATTATACAGGAAAAATAATTATGGTAGAGCATTTCTTTGGAAGACAAATATTATTGATTTCTTAATAAAAACTCCAACGGGAGCGTTACCAATTAAGTTTACTTCTCAATGAATATTGTAGATTTATAAACTTGGTCAAATGATGATTTAAAAAGTGCCGTGATCAATAAATATAACTACAATATAATCTCATGTCAGACCCGATATACAAAGCACGAAATAAAGTGTTGTATATCTATATAGGCTATATATAATAAAAAAATTGTGGATTAATCATTATAGAGCTCTTCAAATTATTAAATTAACCATCACAATTAATCACATACAAAATAGCCTATATTATAAAATTGTTAGTCGGAGCTTTTCAGCGTTTTCTGGTATTTTAATGTATACGGCTTTGTACGACATCCCATCTGTAGATATACGGTCAATCATTATAGAAATATGCGGTCAACTAACTCTCAAATCAAAAGCACAGAGTTCAAATATCCCAAGGGTTTCTTATTATAGATTACTCATGCACTGACTCATCTTATTTTAAATGTTGTTATATATACGTTTTTTAATAAATTTATTTCAATGGCATTAACTCATATTTGTTACAAATTAATAGAATTTAAAAAATATAAAATCAATGTACTATAGTGTTAAGAGATTAGGGATAACGACTGCGTAATGCATATAGGTATATAGCCTATATGAGCACAGCTTTTAACGAGATTTGTTATCGATAATATATTTCATATTACAATTAATATAAATCACAAATGTGGCAGATTATAACTTTATTTTCAACGAAGACTCGATTAATGTTTAAAGCAGATTGAATTGACAACGTTTTAAATGCTATACTTAAGGCTATATAACTTCAATGCTATACTTTCACAAACTTATATATATACACATATTTGAAATATCACACATTTTAGCCGATACATGCACATTATGGACGAAATTATTGTCAAAATTATAATTTTACATAATTGTATGTCCAAAATGAATGATTTCAGACAAACAAATAATATGCATCATGCGTAGCTATTACAGTAGTATTATATGATGTATATAAATGTATAAAAAAACTAATACTTTTTTGAATCCACATAGATTTTCTGAAAACATTGCTTTGATTTTATTGGAGATGAGTCCATTAGTGTAATGTTTTAACCCTACCCATACCGAGAGGAAGGGGGGGGTGGGTGGGTCGGAATCCTTCTGTTTTATTTTTGCTGTCATTTTTTATCTAAAAAACTCAAGAGCACAAGCTCCGTTAACTTTTCCTAACAATATTATGTTTAACAACATTTAATAACTGTTTCAATACATTAACACCTTTAGGAGGCATGCTTAGAGCCCTCCTGATTGCATCACCTAATATTTAAATGTCCGTCTAATTTGTATACAGTAGAAAAAATGAATTTCCATTTTTAACCTATTATGTTTTAAATTGTGAATACAATTATACATATTATATATTTCATTTTTAATGGAATCAGCTGCAGGACGTCGTGGTCTACCAGTATGCCAAATACCAACGGAATAATCCAATTATAAGTTACAAAACAATAAGGGGGGGCGGTACCCCCCCTCGGTTCCTGGCTACGTTAAAAACCTTGATATGGATAGGGTTAAGACTGTTCCTTTTGAAGTAATACATATTACAACACTTATTGTATAACAAACAATAGGAAAAAACTAACAATGATTTGCCTAATAAAATAATTGGTGAATAAGAATAATAATAATAAATATATAAGTAAATAAATAAATAAATAATAAAAAGAAAAATATATATAATATAAATAAATAAATAACCCAATAACAATAACAATTTTCATATACGTGCTGATCAATATTGTATTAGCAGATGATATAAAACACATTCAAATTAATTTTGTTAAATGTCTTAATATCGGTTGAATTATTTTTGCTTATTATTATAAAGAATTTTTTTAAAACTATTAATAGTCAACAATTAATTTGAAAATAATGTACGAAAAATATTAACATCTATATTTATAATAATCTAAAACGTAATATATAAAATTAGCGGAATTTGTCTTATATAATATTATTAAACTAAAATTAATAGAATTATTATATAAAACAATATATATGCAAACAATGAGGTGACTACTGATTTTGAAAGAAAACAAATTTTTTATAATGTAATATTTTTATAACAAATCACGGGAAATGGACCAAATGTTCTCGGTCAATATATATAGATATATCTGTATTTATTTATAGTTGCAATTCCGACAAGTAGGCCCCAAATAAGATATAAAAGACAAGGAAGTAAACGAGGAGAGAAGATGAAGGAGGATCAATGTTTTTAGAGATTATTTTGAGGTTAACTGATGAAGCTGGTCTTTGATCCCAATTTATTCTCCAGGGGGGGCTTCCTTCTTCCCACCCTTTCGGGGAGGTGCGATACTCCTCCTGAGAAAAGTCTGTGAATGAACAGCTGCTTTGGTACAACCCCATCACACTCTCGCCGTCTCTCACATTCATCCTCACCCTGCAGAACGCATTTTCCTTTGCTGCAGTAGATCCTCATTTTTCTAAAGATTTTGTTAAAAAAATTAAAAAGGAAGAAAGCTCTATTTGGATGCTTTGATTGTGTTTTACTGGCGTATATTATGTGGTTATACTAAGACTCATCAATATAATCCTAGTAGGATTTGGATGATGGGATTTTAACTCAAGTTGTATATGGCGTAGTATACTTTTATTATATAAAAGAGAAAAGATTATTTGCCATCCTTTGATTGAAGTTGGTAATCTATATATAAGTGACTTACAAAAAAAGTTAAGTAAAAGTCATTAGAAAAGTTATTTGTATGAAAGACCCCTTCTTATTATTAAAGTTAGGTCTATTTAGAAGATAATGTTAATTTTTAAAGCTGATATGAATTTACTGAGTATAAAATAAAATTAAATATCATGTTTTATTTTATAATAATTTTTATAAGTACGTTTGTGCCTATTGTTTGGGATGTCTAATTTTTAAACTCTGGGTTAAATTTTGACTATAATAAGAATCGATTTTATCAAGAAGTCTATCGACTGTAACAATTATATTATAGTAGTAATTAACATTTAAGATAATTATCATACCTGATTTATTATTATTTGTATATAAAATAACTGTTTCATTGTGATAAAATTATTATTTCTGTTTATTATTTATATCTGATGCGCTTTTGATAGAAACGTTTAATAAGTTTATTTGATTATAATAATTTAATATAGGCTACACTACATAAATAATACTTATTTTCATACATATGTTTTATAGTGACCAAATGACTTAACGTGTGTGTATATATATATATATACAATGTATATATATGTATTTACCCAAAAATAATTTGTTATCAAAAAATTTAATTTTTACATGTGTCTTACATTCAAAATTTGTTTTATTTGGAATTTCTTCATTAAAGTAAATATATGTCTATTTTTTAAATATTATATTATTGATTAAGAGATATAATTGTATTTTGAAATTGTTTTTTTTGTATATTAACGACCAATATATGTTCATTAATATATAGAATGCAATTATAATATAGATTGCAATTAGAATTTCCAATTTTTTAATATAGTTTGATTATGGCATATTCCTAAATTTTACTAATAAATATATCAATTACCACAGTTTGAATTAATTTAGAATGTCTCAATCGATTTATAAATGTTTAGTATTTTTTAATTTGGAATATTGTAATATTTTTTATTCTTTCAAATAATATAAAAATAGAAGAAAAAACACGACAATAACTAGACTTTTAAATTGAACACCGGGTTCAATCTCAATATAACTTTATTATTTGCAATATTTCTGTTTTTAATAAATATTTCATTTTATACAGATATGAATATATTAATTCTAATTCTTATATAGTGTAATATTACCAATTTATTTCTATTTTATATGTAGAATTAATATATATGATATCACATACACATGCCACTTTCGATTTGGATGTTTTTTTTATAAGTATTGCATGCGATATTGTTTTTCAGAATATTCAAATTATTATATTTATTTAATCTTTCAGACGTATTTGCTGGCTTTTGTATTCATATCTTTGGGGATTAATCTCTGCTTTCTGATTGAAACCTCTCTGAATTTCACAAACCGTACAAGCTATAAACGAGGTAACCTAGCTATATGTTAGTTCTTTCTGTATTTGTCCTCATATTTCTATTATATAAAAATATGTAACGTATTTTATATTAGCTTATATTTAATATAAAATCGCTTCTTTTTTATAATTTAAACATACATTTCTGCATTGCGTCCATTGTCCTCAATGTTATATATATATATATTGTTAACATCTATGCAAGACATATACCAATCACTGTCGCAATTTACCACTACATGTTTAAACATGTTTTATAATATATGTGTTGATTACACAAATTCACAATACTTAAAATGTATACTATTTTACTTGAATATCTTAATATTTTTATTACACTATAGATTTATAGATGTAACCAAAATATAGCGCAAAACGGAGTTTAATTTGTTTATTCTAAAGCGTAGACCGATATTTGCCGGGATGTCAATTTTAAATCATCCAATCCTTCAGGTTTTCATAATAATATTAATGATAATGAAAATAACATAAAAATAACATAAACATTTATGCCAGCCGACGACATCTACAACAGTGTAAACAGTTCAAATCTTCAGGAATGTCAGAGTAGCAAAATATGTTAACTCAAAGATGGACAGTGTAATACTATAAACGTTTCACAAAGGGTTAATCATATATTTACAGAGTATAGTTCATGAGCAACGCTCATGTTTCAAACGTTTGTTTGGAACATTTAGGTATTTTTATTCAAGAAGAGTTCTGAAGAAACTTTTCCTTGAAAGTCTTAATAATGCAATGCTGGCATTCATGAAATCTCACTGTATTTAAAAAGAATTAAAATTAGAAAACTTGTTGCTGAAGGCTTAAAAAACTATTTTAACAATTAGATTTAATTGTTTAATAGCAAGTGTTATATTATTTGTGTCTATCAATTTCAAGTGGTTTATTTATTATTGTCTTATAAGATTATTTATATAGAATTTTATTTGAATTTATCGATAAACCGCATAAATTGTATACTTTTGCTATCAGGAAAGTACACTTAAACACAAATGAATGTAATTTTAATTATTTATATATTTTTAAACAAAACATATCATTTATATTATTTACAAGGATATATTTTTTCTTCTATATTTTTTATAAAAATCATCACAAAAACATGTATTTCAATGTGTACATTAGAAAACATCTAAATCAATTACCTTTAACGTATAATAAAAATAAACCTGTTTTTTTATTCTAAAATTGTAATAATTGAAAATATAATGACACAAATATCCGTTATAGGCTATTTATAGGCTAGTTTGGTTATTTATTGCTATGGCAGCAAGTATATTTAAGAAATAACAATATTAAACAAACATAATTTTTAAATTAAATATTCTTTTTGAGGATATAAATAATGGGTATATAGATAATATTTGTTTTGTACATGCTATGTCTATTATATGAAATGAAACTGTTTTTTAAATATATAATATATTTTCTATGTTTTAATATTTTAAAGATATAATTTAATAAATAAAAATATATGTATCAAATTCCCATGGCAGTCTCGAAAAATGTAATCAAATTAAATAACCATCATTACCTGATTCATTCTTTATATTTAATTACATTGTTGGTTTATTTTATTCGTTTCTATTATCTGCAGTATTATAGTTACATATTATAATTTATATTAGTTAAGAGTGGTATTACTGTTGACTATTATTATTATATTTAATGTTGATATATGCAATACATAATATAATTGATATTGTGAACAAAGTACGTTCTTAACACAATTGAAATTAAAAAAATAATTGTATTATAACATTTTATTAAACTAAAAATCTTTACACTGTAATATTTGTTTTTGGACATATCAGTAAATGCTTCATTTTTGAAAACCCAACATAAAGATTTTACATCAATTTAAACAAAGACATTTTGGCTTTCCAAATAAAGTTAGTAATTCGTTTTCATGATAAATAATAACAACTGAATGTGAAAAACATGCTTTCAAAATAGTCATATATTTCGTTCTATACAATGTTTTTAGTTGAGTCGGTATATAATAACTATATGTGAAATTATTTTGCTGAGTCAGCTTTGGTGGTATTTGATTGACAATAGTCTGTGAATAGATGGCATAGTTGAAAAATGCAAAGTTCTATAGGATTTGAACGGATTTCATTTGGATAACACTATCATTCCTTTCTTTGCGGAAAATATATAATTTAATACGCTGATTATGTGCATCAGAAAATAATAATCCCTGATGAACCTTGCAATTCTCAATGCGGAAATTGGCGCTCCCATTATATATACTGGTTCACCTTCTTTCTTTTCACGCAATGAAAATAAATTAATAGTCGTTGTTGCGTCTTATGCCTTACCCCTCACCTTGTTTTTCTCTGCGGTGGCTCGCAGGTTTTTAGTGCTGACTGTGAGCAATTATACAGCCTTCTAGCTCACATCCGGTCCAGATTATGAAGCCTAGATTTACCTGCCACAATTAGTTTGGGGGGAACAATGTGAAAATTGAATTAGTTCAACGGCAGTTTATTGTCTTTGGAGTTACCGTGGTTAGCTTAAGCTTAGTCTACTGCTATTATCACTGCTCTCTTCATCGAATCCCTTTTTTTGGCTTCTCTTTATATATTGAAGAAACAGTAGAAAAAGTGATAAGAAAAATTCCCCAAGTATATATAAAACACGATAAGGCGTTAAAAATATACTTACATTGTTTTGTTCGAATTTTGAAAGTGGTATAACAAAGAGTGCATAGTTTTTAAGGTAATCTCAATCAGCAAAACATAATACTTTGCAAAATATTATAATATTTTTTGATGTTTTTAGCTCTTATTTAAAATTAAGGATCTTAATTAAAAAATTAAAAAATTTTAGTAAACAGTATATGTACAATATTACAATATTACAATATTAGTATTGAAATTGCGAATTGGATACATGACATGGACATTTCCAAATTCATATGATTTTACCACGAAAGGTTTTCAAAGAAAATTGTTCTTATTTATAAAAAATCAATTATGTATATATATATATATATATTATATAGCTAATACCTAGCTATATAACTACTTCCCTATAGTTTGGAGGGAGTCGACAAACCATCAGGACTGATTGCTACTTCTGCGCTATTAATTTGACTGGGATCAACAGAAAGAACCGGAACAGTTTTAAGTATCCGGATCGTGAATCAGCACGTCATCCTGTAGTTCACTGTGATGAAATTCCAGTACCTGTCTATGGAGAACTTCCTGTCATTATAAGTGACGAAAATTCCTCCACTGTTGAAAAAAGTGAAGACGAAGTGGTTTTTGACGATGATGTTCCACAACCTCTTTCCTAAAAGAAGTTAAATGATCTAGTTCGCGATCTTAGCTGTTGGCATCCAGATTGAAGGCAAAAACCTACTCTCTTACAGTGCTCGCATCGTGACTGCTTTCAGAAACCTCGGATGCAACAAGAGAGCACCAAAATGCATTTATTATTCTCACATTCGGATCGGATTCCTGAGAATCTGGAATCAGTGAGCGACGAGCAAGGGGAAAGATTCCAACAGGACTTGAAAGAGATGGAGACCAGGTTAAGCCAGGGTCATGCTGGAGTCATGATGGCTGATTACTGTTGGACTCTGAAGAGAGAGCTTCTTGCCGCTGAGTATACTAGGAGTTCGAAAAAACAGAAGTTCATGCCTTGAATTTTGAACAATGATAATGTACATGTACTTACCTTACCTTCTCAATGTTTACTATTCAATGTACAATCTAGTCAAGTTGTTTGTGATATTTAATAAATAATTGTGTTAGAAAATTATTTTTCTTTTAAAAACCTATTTCAGATGCGAAATATTAATAAACATCAACTGACAAATATGTAATATATTATTTTAAATTAACCGAATTTTTTTTAATATACGAAAAAATCTGTCTGAAAACTTGACCTGATCGAGAGAAACGGATATCATTTTCAGCTTTTGTGGTGCAAAATTAACCCAAGTCATTTTAAAAACTGAGACAGCTTACAAATATTTTTTTGGCACCCAGTGTTATCATTCATTGACTTTGTTAAAATGAACAATTATAAATCTGATATGTCCAAGTTAGAAGAAGACATGAAATATTCAAGTAGGAATGTATTCATGATGCACGCAAAATCTCCATATTTTAATCCATTATCAATGATTTTTCTTTATTTTTTATTTATCTATCTATCTCCTGTTGGTTATTATTTCTTTAAATAAAACACGTATTAAAACTGCATCAAAATGTTTCAAAGTACTTCTATAAGCAATATGTTAAATCAATCTTATTTGTTTACTAAAATTATCAACGATTTTTGAAAGCAATAATCTATATATCAATTTGTGTAACTATTAAACAATTTTTATTTTGGCTCTGTCAACACATATTTGAATGAAAATTTAAATACTTCACTAGTTTTATACAAATGTTTCTTCATTGTACAATATATTGATAAATTTATTTATTTTACGTATGCATGTAATCGATTTATAATAATTAACCAGTTTTAATTTCTTTATGTAAATTCAGAATATCCCCCGCAGTTTTCTTTAAGTCATTTTAATGTAAGTCCTGTTTTGTAATACCATTTATGAAAAAATATCAAACGCCACAAAATAGAATGAAATATAACAGTATGCTACAAAAGTAGTCTATGGGCTATGCTAATGCAAATTGACAGTTAGTATGCTGAGTGTCACCTCACTTTTTTCTTATCATGCATCAATTTATTTTCACATTTCAATTCCTAAGTTTGACGACCAATGTAGTTATCACAGATAGTATATAGTATAGCTGTCTCTATAGCCCTATACAAGTTTATCATACTCTAATTTAAATACATAATAAAATGAGTATATATTGATATATATTTTCTCTAGAATAGAAAATCAACGACTTCTTTCATTTCTTCCGAGTTGTTTCCGCTTGACATAGACACAGTTTTACGCAAACGCGTCACTTCGAATAAGATAATTCTTAGTCAGCTGAACTCTTCTGTTGATTTGCATTTCTACTGTTCCATCAATTTATCTGTATTCACAGGAAAAAAATAAGTTTCGTTTACTTCTTTTTGGAGTCACTTCACTGTCAGCTGAATCAATGGGGAGAAAAAAACGTATATCATATAAAGTCTTCCGCATATGCCATTTGAACATACTTGTTCCTGGGAGAATTTGCTAATGTACTTCTATTTACCTAATAAATATTTTGAAATTATAAGTATTATTATATAATCATTACTAAAAATGTAATAAAAAAATTAACAGTTTACTCCTCTAATAAAACAAGTCAGATAAAAATAAATAACAGGAATTTCGCATTTAAAATTTATTAATCCATTGAAGTTGAATATATACAATATTTTAAAATATATTGATAGATTTATTTATAAATTATAAATTACACATATAAAATTTATTTTTGTTAAAGCTATATTAACAACATTTAAATTAAGATTATACCAAGTTATAGTTTTGTATAAATTTAAAGAGATTTTGACAATATGTTTCGTTAAAATTTTAGAATATAATTAAACTCGACAATGGTCAACATTTTGTTGAAAATCGATTTATATTTCTTCTGGTTTATTAACTTTTGTGAAATAGGTTAAATAATATAGTATTTTAGATATAGTTAGGAATTTAAGTTTTTTCATAAAATTATTTTGTTAATAAAATAAGCAACATATTTCAAATGCAATAACAGGTTTGCCTGCTTTAATTAACCCACATGAAATACTTTTGAAATGAAAAAAATGGAATGAAATTAATCATAAAATGTTATGTAAAAAAATTAATATTATTGTGTATTTTTGGAAACACATTTATGTCTGGAAAAAATATAAATGTATTATTTAAAAACTATTATAATTCGCTAAAGCCAAAATTTTAGTTATTTAATTTTGAATATATAAAGTGTTGTACACATTTTCTATTTAATATGTTTAACACATACAATGTAATAGTATTTTTTTGAATATTTCTATTTGTTATTGTAAGCTAATATACTATCGTGTTATGCTGAAAAACATATATTCATGTTATATACATTTCTTTCTATTGTTGTTGTTTTGATTAACATTTTAAATTAATCAATTATCAACATCATTGTGAACTGGTTTTTGAATTAAATAATCTAGTGAATTTATACAAACAATTTTTTGTTTTGTTTTAAATATACAACTATTATACATATATTCCGGTTAGCTAATGCTCTAAATGTATCATACATTACTGTTGAATTAATTACGTTGATTAATTTTCTCTTCCTTGTTTTCTACACTTTTCTACACAACTCGAGAGTTTAGCATATCATAAAATTATTTATCGAAATGAAAGGTCATAAATTTTAATTTAAAAAAGTTTAAAAATGGGAAGAATGAAGAAATTAGTTTTTAGCTTGTTTAGGTTTCAAAATGTTATCTATCAATTACGATCTCGCATTTTAATGCCATTATTTTGGAAACAAAACAATGAACGATGGTGTTTATAAGCGATAGAAAAACCAATAGACTGGACTGCAAACTTTTAATTTCGTTTCTCCCTTATATAAGAAGCAATGATTTCATCAAATAAAGGTATAAGGTTGTACAATAGTCGCTGACCCTTTTTGAAAAACGAGGATAGATATACGTTTGGCGAATAACCATAGTCTCGGTCCGTTTCCACACAACGTGTTTCCTATTTAGTAATAAGTAGGACAAACGTTAACGATACAGCCAGGAAATAATTTTGCATTCAAAGAGAAGGATAGCTATTCCTTCTTTCGTTTTCTTATATACCAAAAGAATGAAACTGAGATATAAAGGATAAGAGGACAAGAAAGTAAGAAAGACAGAAGAGCGTGGCAGAGTCTGTACTGCTGCTTAAACCCACTTCTGACCCAAACTGTCGGACGGTGATAACCAAGATGCTCTTGAAATGGGTCAGATTGGGCTGACAACAGCCAAGTCTAATAGCCTGGCATCTCAAGTTACTCGGAACTGCTGAATCTATTTAGTCAAGTTAGTTATAGAGTTTTGCGCCATGTTCCCTCCATTGTCCTTTGCCGTCGTTTTCCTTCTGATCAGCAAATACCCTCGAATCAGCAAGCGAATTTCTAAACATGACTTCAGAATAAGATAAAGTTTTGTGACTTAATATTCGATACAATTTTATAGTATACATTGCAATGATAACTATAAATCATGAAAGCAATAAGAACTGAGTTACTAAATTCGTTTTTAACTTGCCTAAGAATGTATTCAGATTTTATTCATACTTAATGCCACTTTCTTAAAAGCTTAATATACCGTTTGGAATTATATGAAGTAATTGTTAAAATTATTATGTGGTGCTAAACCTATTATTTGTATCACGTCAAAATATAAAATAGTATAGTTGCTACATGAATATATATAGGTTATTTACATCGGAAATTCCATTGCTAGAAAAGTTTTCAGAATTTCTCTCTGTCGAAATTTTGCATATTTGTATATCATAATATATTTTAAATGTTAGTCATATATTTTTTGTGTTTTAAATATATAATTATCTGTTATAGCTGTTAATCAGTTATATATCTTCTATGTATAACTTTTAATATTTTAATTTTTTTTATAAAAAGTGTGCAGAAAAGATTAATACAAACTATGTGATAGCGATGTTGATGATGTCATAGATACACAAATATATAGACTATCAAATATATAAATAAAACAGATATAATAATTATATAATTAAATTAATGAAATGAAAATACAATATAAACCATATTTATAAAAGCAGAATATTATTAATACATTTGAAACATATTCCTGTTTTGGTTCACTAAACAGAAACAATGTTTATGTCGCTAAAGATACCTACAAACTTTATTTATATGTTAAAACTTAAACCTATTACTTATAATGTATCCTATATTATAAGATTTATTATGTTGAAATAAATGTACAATTTTCTATATAAGAGCTTGAAAAAAGTAAAACTATGTAGAAGGATAATTTATCCGCATAAAATTAGATAATTTGAGGGGAACATTTTTGTACTAAAATATTTTCAAAATTAAAATAAAGGAAATATTTGTAAATGATTAATAAATAGGGAAAAACAGCCACCACTGTATACAGATAAATAATTAACTAATAATTTACTTTATATTAATAATACAATTTTTTGACTGAAGAATAGCTTAACTAAAAACTTCTTCTTTGTTAAGATAACTTTTAATTAAATATAATTTTGGCAGTTAAGTTTATATATAATTATTTATATATTAATTTGTGATATATATAACACACTGTTTCTAAGCTTATATTGCATGTTTCTATATAAAAACTCTGAAATAATCCGTTATATAGAAATTATAAATATATTATAAATTTTAACATTATAGATTTTTATTGTTATAAGCTTACTGCTACGAATAGGGTCGCTGAAAATGAGCAAATACTGGATTCACTTTACTTGCACCAGTTAATTAAAATTAAACAACATTACAAAGTCGACCTTTCGGATTTCCTTTAATTATTCCATATTAAATCTAGAGTTACCCTATAGATTTTAATAGTTACTTTTCATTATTTGTAACAACAATTTTGAGCAACAGGATTAAATTGACACCCCCCGTAATTATCAAATTATGTTTCATAATATACAAATATGCTTATTAAATTAGTGGCATATATAGCCTCTGGCTCAAATTTGAAAATAGCTTTCAAATTAATTAAACTTTCCCAGGAAATATGCATAATTATCTAACGTTGAATTTAAACAATGTTCAATTTCATTTGAAATTCTCAAACTATATACGAGATATTTCGCTCTTGACAAACATGACATTGTGTATTTTACAGACAATTTCACGTCGTTTAATATCATTTAAACGTAAATATTTAGTTAATTAAAAATACAATATATACAATAATTATACAATGACATTCTAATTTAATTTTGTAGGTGCAAAAATTCCATATCAAATATTAAAATAGTAAAATCAACATTTTTAATAAAAATTGATACACCGCTAATGCATGCAATACAACACGAATAACATTATGTCATTATACAAATAAATTTACTTAAAATCAAAATGAAGAGACTGTGAATTAAGAGTTCGATAAAACCAACGTAAAACCAACCAAATAGAAATTCGATTTTAGCATTATAAGGTACGGTATTCAATAAAAAACAGTCACAATGTTTTAAATTAAATATTTAAACAAATATTTTAGTTTAAATCAAAATTTTAACAATTATATAACATTTATTATAATTAGGATGCTTAATAAAAGAAAATAAACAATGTTTCTATTAACTTAATGCGTTATTTTAATTCATAATCTCTTTTCTATTAAAAATAACTATATTATTGTGATAAAATTACTCATTTGTCATTATCATTTACTGCCAATATGTTAATTAACAATCTTAGGTATTCAACACGACGTAAAAGTGGGCAACGGTGGCGCTTACCCACGAAGGCGAATCCAACATGACCAGGACGCCAGCAAGCAATTACATGTGAAGGTTACTGCTAGTCACGATCAAATCCTGCTCACGACAGAGGGGATACAAGTAGGTATTTGGTTCTATATACTATAGCCAGATAAATTAGGCGACTAACCTAGCAATTTCTTTTGAGATTCTTTGTTGGATTATGTGAGGGCAAATTGCGCTTTCGCACGAGAATCCATAAAAGATTATTGTGTAAAATTCATAGTATTGTTTCCTCTATTCCGTGGAAATTTTGTGGAGGATTCCTCCGAAAAAGCATAACATTTTCATTCTTCACGAATTTTGCAAGAATTCTCGGGATTCTTATGAGAAAGTGAAAGAAACTGCGAGAAATATCAATTAGTGTATTACACAGCTTTGCTAGAAGGGCCAACAAATACTAATTACAAATGGTTAAACAAAGCAAAAGTCATGTATTATTCTGAAAAGATGATATATATATATATATCTAAATTGACTATTAATACTCCCTCTTGTTGGCATTTCAAAATGTAAGAAATATTGTTTTATTTTACAAATATTATACCACCTCAATAATAAGAAAGAAAACTGATAAAAAGTTATAAAATTTTATGAAGTATTTAAATTTTAAAAATTCTAAAATAGTATTAAAAAACATTTTAGATATTGTCGTGAACTAATAATCTTATAACGCTTACCAGGCGGGTACCACTATTTTATAATGTTGTTATATAATTCTATATTAATAGTCTAGTTCAATCAATATTAAAATTATTATTAAATTAATTAGTATTCGTAAAGTATAAAGATGGAAGACTTTAAACCAGAAATAATATAAGTATATGTTATTCGTTAATGTATTATTTTTTAAGTATTGTTTTTTAATAATATGATTTGAAAATTGGAAATTGTTAATTGTTAATAGGGCTTTTAAAAAGACGTGAAAATTACGTTTAGAACATTCACAATACTCAATACCATAACACTCCACTGAATTACTGTTACATGCAATTATATCTTTGCCAAATTTTATTTGACAAAATTTTTGTTTGAAATTATCAACTTTGTAAACATTAATTATTAAATAACAAATGTATAAGTGGATTGATTGGAAACATTATTTATTTACCAGTATAAAAAAAGTGACCATTATTATTAATGTGAATTTGTTTATAAATATCTTATATTGTTATACTGACCGGTTTTGGTAATAATAAATAGTCTTAACAATGATTTATATTTCTTTTTATATTTTAAAGTGTAGAGTATAAAATGTAAAGAATATTTATATTCTAGTTGACTAGTTGAATAGTAAGTTACTGTGAATTAATAAAATTTGAAACGCCACAAACAACTTATTAATAATAATAATTTCAATACACCATTCGCAGTTAATCACATTTTTATACTTAAATGCTCTCTCTGATCCTGTTTGCAAAATTCTTCATAAAATTGTCCATATAGATTGTCAACATCCAGGTATAAAATATGACACAATTGGAATATTTTCATATTATGATGTTTTGTTACATATTAGCAGATTGCTACATATTATCTTTCCTAAGACAGTGCTGTAGGGTAAATAATCATTTTATTTTCTGACAGCATATTTCTTTTACCATAAATTTCAGCTGGCAAGAGATTTCCGGCATGGACTGCACGTTTTTGCATTAAATGAAGCAACCGTAAGTGGTAATATTTAAATGTGATTCCCTCTTTGCTGCATTGTGTTATAACATATAAAAGAAAAAAAGTTTTCGTAGCTCACACTGCATAACTTTATTAAAACCAAAATTTCGACGAAGCGGTGGTAGACAATAAATGAAGCAACGAACAGAGAGAAGAGACGAACATAACTATACACTGTAAGATTATTATCTGTATTTGTACAGTCTGCATGCAGCAGCTATATATGTAAACCAATTGTGTTTGGTTTTATAGAAAATTTTATTTATTTATGTTCAATTGTATCATTAATTAGTTAATCTTATTATATGATGATCCAACTATTTGATTTGAGTTGTAATCTTACTGGTGTAGGTTTTGAGTTCATTAAAATGTTACTCACTCACTCTCTCACTCAATTTATTATTAAATGTATATATTACAAAACATGTTTTTTAAAACGTCTATTAGTCACACTTTTCACATACTGCTATACCATAGTTCAGTACATATTTATAATGAAAAATAAATCACTTAGGGTTAGTTTTTGCCATGAACTGATAAAGGTAAATTAAATATTAATATATTAAAATAAATTGTTATTGAGAACTCCGAATCGAAATCTATATACATTTTAGAATGAGCAAACATACTAGGCCTAAGTATATATCTATTTTGTATAATGTACAGCGTAAGAAGTGTCACGGTTTTAAATAAAAGCCTGATATTCAAAATAGTTGATTATATTATTTTGATAAAAGGTAAGAGTGACTAATTAAGAATAAAAGATTGTGATGATTTATGAACACTGTTTATAAGAATATCTAACTAAAAAATGGAAAGGTAACATTAGAGAAAAAATAATTAACGACAATTTAATTGTGGACCAGTTATATGCAATGAAAATATTCTAAAACCCACACCGTTATACAATTACAGTTTGATACTTAAAACGTACATATGCAAATACTTTGAACGAAAACGGTGCTAAACAATTAAAACGACAATTAGTGACATTAAGGTATTTTTAATGTTATGGAATTTTAAAATTATTTTAAAGTGGTCATTGTATTATATATTTGTAGTATAGCATGTTCAATTATCATTCAATGACCGACAGGACACGTAATGATTGTTGTTCAGGAAGAATATCGATGCTATACAAGTGTCAGACATAAATAGAATGCAATTAGACAGTTCCATTGTTGACGAAACGAAATATTTGTGCAGAATTTCACTAACAAATTGTTCTTCAAATAATTTAAAGATAATGAAAAATATAGCATATTTTTTGTTACAATTTATTCTCATAATAAATATATATAAATATTATCTAAAAGCACTATGAACTTCTTTTATATTCTAATCAACATGGTGTCAAACGTAATTGTACGATTGTTTGCAATACATGCAAAATATGCCACAAATTATTTTGTATTCCTTCTGTATTCTGTATAAGATTTGCCTAAAAAACAAACTATGTACATAAAATTAAGCTTGGAAAAAAGCTTGCAAATGTTCATACTTCTGGTTTAGGTATCAACACTGTCTAGATATTTGGCAATCGTGAATTAAAATGGTGCAACATAAAATATTGAAATAAATGTAATCGAAGGATTCTGCCGCCATTTTGTTAAAACAAAACAACTATATCATATTATGAAACACCTTTCATCATTGTTGTATCATGTTTACTTCAATGTCAACATAATGACATTTATGGATAAAACAGTATTTGTCATATGAGATAAATAATAATTGTTTTTATATAGCTGCTCTCATATTTTAAATTATTATTATTAGGAATTTGCATACATGATTTTTACATTTATAAATATATTTAAAACAACTTATCTATTGTATAGTACTACATGACCAGTCAACAATCTTTCTAATATATATATAATTGGTCTTTAGCTAGGCCTTAGAAGAAACATTTCTATCAATTTATTCGATTAAAATACTAATTACATAATATACATATTTCTATATAAGGAAATATGTCATTATAGTGTATGTCATTGTTGTTTAATTACTACTACTCATGTAGAATTATAGTTAGTTTATATGGTGCAATCTTAATATTTTAAACAGTACATTTTTTTAATTAAGTTTAAATTTTCCAATTATAAAATAATATATGATTAGATAAACAAATATTAATCTACGAAAGAGTTAAACTCTTTAATTTGTATTATTTTGAGTACAAATTACAATTTTTAGCATGTTTTTGATTTCGTATACTTTTTGGTTATTTAAAATTAATGTTAATTCGTGAAGGTGGGTATTTAAAACTCCAATATTGCACATAAATTATATAACAGATAGGAAAATTCATAAAATGTAGGCGTTAGAAAATGACCCTTCCCGAAACACAATTGTCAATGCAAGCCAAGCGGTTTGTCGATGTATTCTGTTTATTTCAGGGATCATTTATGTCACATCGAGTATTTCCAATGATAGAATCTGGCGGACAACTTCTGAAGAACTTCCTGGAATCAATACAAACTGGTCGTCTACTTATCTTTGGTTTACTGGTAAGTTGTGTAGGATTTTTTAAATCGTCTAAATCTACATCTACATCTACATCTACATCTACATCTACATCTACATCTACATCTACATCTACATCTACATCTACATCTACATCTAACTTTACTAACTTGCAAATAAACCGACATAAAATATTGAACACCGACCTCAAACTACACTGAGACGCCGCAGAATCTTTATTATTATTTGAGACAAAATCACGCCCCGACCTACTTCAATTTATAATACCGTTTGATTATCCAATTCTATAATATGAACCAGAAACAGGAAAGTGACACTTCTCTACCAAATATATATTATTTAATTTCAACATATTATCATCTTTTAATCAATATCTAAAGTATTTGTGATTACATTTGAATCCACTCTATAAATTACAAACAACTCTCGTCCCATCTATTCAATCAAATTCCATTTTGCCTTTACTCAATTTTACATTGATAATATTACCTAAAGTTATATTTAAATACTAAATTACTATTTTATCTATAAATACAGTGAAACTCCTTGATGTAGCACCGTTATTTACCGTAAAATAATGTCTCAACACCCTTTATTTCAACACATATTTGAGTGAGGTTATTTTCTTTGCCATCGGAAAAATAATTATTTATTCTGGAATTGTCCAATAGAATATTGTCTTTAATGTAATTTATAATATGATCTATGACTATGTCATGACAGAAAACAAAGACACATACATAATTGACTGGGAAGATTTTAATGACTTCTGCTAGAACCATTCTTTATACTTTTGCCAAGTACATGATCTTATACTTATTAATTCAAATCAGAAAGGTTCACTCTATTTTACACTCGCAGTTACCACATTGCATTGATACCAAAATTCAATGATCCTAAGGAAGACACGATGGGGACTATTGCTTATCTCATCTCTCGTACAACCATTTCAAAAAAGCTAATGTTATGCAAGTATGTGATTACACAAATTACTCTGAACATCAATAATTAATCAGTTCGTATTCGTTCCTTGCAAAGGATCAAGTCTGTACAACCTGCGCCCATCAACCTGATCTCATCAATTATGTTATTTTACAACACCTTAACAAAAACAGCAGAGCATCCAGAGACCTGTTCATTTGTTTAAGGCTTTCGGTAAAGCTCCTTGCATTATACTCATTAACGATATACTACTATTCTTGGAGTTTCAAAACTGAAAATGTTCTGGTAATCCAACATTTTCACAAAAGTAAATAACTGATACCGGGTTTTAGTTCAATCTATACAGCTTCTTCCAGGTCTACAATCACTAGTAGCATCCAATAGGGATCACCTGTTTCACCAAGAAGACGAGACGATGTTACCATCTCATCCACTCTATCCAGAATCCTCAAGGCGACATTCTTTAATATGAAATTAGTCATTTTAGTAGCTGAGCCTCCACAAAATTAGTTATTATAACCAATAAAAACTAATAACCTCCACATATTCAAAACACAGAAGACTGCCCCATCTCCCAAATAAACAACGCCACACTTCTGTGGATCAAACCTTTTTAATAATCTCGCCTGACCGTGTCAGCACACCAACAAAAGTTATTTTCAAAGCAAGCAGAAGACTCCACTATCTCAAAACTCCGTAATATTTTCCTTTTACAAACCAAATTTTTGACGACCATTTACCCCTAACTTACTCTATTTACTGCTATTAGTATACTACCTGTTTGTAACTATTTATTATCATCCTTCTTTCAATGATTTGTTTCATATTTATCACCGACATGATAAATATTATCCTTATTATTATTTCTATTATTATGTTAAGTAAGTACCTGCTACAGCAGCTTTTAACATTCGAATGTGGCTACCAAGCAACGATGTTTCCTTATCTTTGTAAATCGCACATAAATATGTATGTTTCAGTTCAGTGATTTTCAGTTGATGAAACCATTATGCGAATGGAACAATTAATTCATTATATTTAACAAAATTAGGATTAAGTAAATACAAATCATTCATAATGTAAATGTTTATAATTATATTGAAATTAAATGTAATTAATTAATGTGTAATTACTATAATATTGTATATATATATATCAATTTATTTATATAAAATATAAAAAAACAACTAAAGTAATGAATACATATTTCTTTAAAATATTACAAAGTGTGGCGATATAATGCTTAAAGTATTTCAATAGTATCATTCTGATTTTTTAATGAATAAAACAAGAATGTTACGACGATTTGTTTCGTCTAAATTATTCAGACATCTTCACACAATACAAAAAAAGGTCTCAATATAACAAACACAAGTAGATAAATGAATTCATTATTGAAATAATATTAATTACTTATATTAAAAATGTTAACTAATGTTCAACAATTAAATAAGTTTATATAACTACAGAGAAAAACATCAAATGTGTTGCAATCACAACCAATAGGGGAGAAAGGGAGCTGCGGGAATAAAAATAACAATAATATAAACAATAATCAATAATAACTATTGTTATAAATTAATTAAAAATAATAGAAACAATTTTTCTGATATAATCTCCAATTTAAATGATTGACGTCGTTTACGATTGTACAATATATTAAATTGTAGTTTTTTTCTTTAAACGGTGAATTTAGATATTTTTCTAAATAACTAAATATGATTAATATACTACGTAAAACAGTTTTTGATCACACGTTAAATATACGTTATTTTTCAATTATTGTCTTAATATATACATACATTTTTTTAACAATTTAATTTTTATTAATTTTTTTTTTTAATAAATATGTGTATATATACATATTCTAATATTCTTTTTGTTTTTTAATGGCTAACAAATTTTTAATATGAATCCATTAAAAATGAAAAAACATCAAATTATTGTTTTTTAGGTTATTCACCTTATACACACATAATAAATCTATATATCCTTAATTGTTCTGTTCAAATCTTTTAACAACGGTATTAACGACGGCGGAGTAGGGTAGCCCGGCCGGTTAACAAATATTGAAAGTCCTCGTCATTTAAACGGTAATGAGTATCCTGCCACACAGTTAAGGAGGATTGAATACTTTATTTACAATCACTGACCATTGACTGTCTGTCCCAAGCTCAGTATGGGTATCGAAGCTGTGTTCTTCATGTGTAGTTATAACTCAGATGATACACTCACAAATGGTTTATCGTCGTTCGGAAATATGAAATATCATTCATTCTTTCTCTTTATATCTATCAATCTTTTTATTTTTTGTATCTCAAATTCGATTTATTTTTAATATATCCACTTATTCAAACAGTTTAACGTAATAGTGCGACTTTATTCGTATTCTGTTATGATTCTATGCTTTTCAAACTATAGTTTACGTTAAAAATATTGTCAAACATTTGGTGAAATATGTCAAATTTTAGCTAATATGCTCCAAATAATCCGTTTGTATGTTATATTCCATTACGTGTGTTAAATATGCGCATTTAAATATTTGGTACAAAAAGAGTAGTATCTACAATTTAGTCTATCATATCTTCAAATTTAGCTAAATTAATTATTATTTTGCATGAAATTTTCAATATCGTATTTAATATGTCACTCTTTTAATACTAGCCGTTTGATTATCATACAAACGAGGTTTTCTGTTTTTTTTAATTCGTTTAAAAAATAATATAGTGATATTTCTATTTAAATAAATCCTGGACAATAAATGTATTTACTGTTTATATATGACGTATATATAAACTATAACATTAGACAATTTTTATCAATCCTATTAAAAAATTATAAATTTCTTTGGTATTTTATTAGTAAAATATCCTCTTTTTCTAATATCTAAATGAATATGAATATTTTTAAAAAGGGAAGTTAAGTTACACTTTAATCAAAAACGCACGTTTCGTCAAAACTTTATACATTGGAAAACAATATTTAGCAATGATTCGATACATGAAAAATTTCTTTATTGAAATTGTAGTTAAATAACATTGATACTTCAAAATTGTATAAAGTATTATTAAATATATATATATATAATTAATTCAAAATATAATACCTCATAAATTGTCCAAATAATTATAATTTAATTTTACACATAAAGTGTGGAAATTGAGACAAAACTTCAATACGAAAACTGTCCGATAAATATAAAGTTAAACAAACACTACATGACTATATTTTGGGGAACAACTATAAGTATAAATAAATCAGACAACAAAGTACGTCCAATAAGCAAATAAATTTTAAGTGTATATACTGATAACCAAAAACTATTTCAAAATTAAATTCTAAAGAATAGATTATAAAATCAATAAGTGATAAAATCAATAAGTCAATTCCCTTGATTAATTTTATGACTCCAGAAAAATATGCATTTCTTTTGTTTCCACTAATTGCCTACTTATTTCTTCATTTGATTTTTCATGAAAATGCGATGTTCTTTTTATAGATCCTAAATGATAACAGCAAAAGCTTGACCTTTTTTTATGTTTTGGTTGTACATATTTAAATTAAAATTATCTTTTTAAAAATGTTTACCAACAACGCATGTAAAATATATGCACCCTATTAGGGTTAACAAATAGATACAAATATAGCATTATCTCAAATATAACAAATATCTCTTTCCTATTCTGGTATTATTGTTTTTTATGCTCAAGTTTAAAAATGTAACTACTTTATCTTCCAAATAAATCTAAAAGTATTGGCTTTAAAATGGTGTATGCTTAAAAACGGTTTTGAAGTTATATATGCTTAAGATTTACTTTATATTATAAAAATTAGTCTTAAATATATTTTTTAATTTAATATTATAAAAACGAAAAGCTATAACGTCACAATTTATACCTAAATAATAAAATTTAAAATTCTAATTAAAAACGTTGAGACTTTTTAAACAATTTATAATATAATGTACTACAAGGTAATACATACAATTTTCAATTCATGTAGAACAGGATTTTCAATTCAGACTCGATTTTTAAAACAAATTAAATTATCAAAGTGTGTAAATTATAAGAAACAATTAACAAAAATGTCATATGTAAAATGTTACCGTTTTATCCTTTGTTTGGTCCTTAATGTTCTGATCAACAATCAAAGCCAAAACGGTTATGTTTGAGTCGGAAAGCGCAAAATTATGGATTCCTTCAAGAATACTGTCCTGAAAAAATATAAAGTGACAATTAAGTTTTGTAATAAATATATTTAAAAATTACAATGTATAATTTTCTACAAATACGATTTTGGTCATATTTTCTCGTTATTACATATTTTGAAAAGGGAGAGAATATTTGTAAAATGCAACATTTCCGAACTTGGTAAAATAATTAAAAATTATTGCATACTATACTATACTATCTAATAGACATTATACATGGAATGCTTCAAGAGTATTTAGTCTCATATGCTTATATTTGTAGTACTATAGTTAGCAGTTTATTCATTTTAACTTTATTTTTCAATTTACATTATATTTGAATTATTTAGCATAAATTTAATCTAAATTTTATAAGCTATAGTAGTGTAAAAATGGGTAAAAATCACTGAAATGAAATGTAAAAAGAAAAATTCCCTGCCTTGACATTAAAATCTATCAAATGTCTAAAATTTTGAAACTGATTTAAGTAAGTATGGCTGATAATAAAACAGCTTAATAAAGAGATTATTAAACATTACATAGTACACTTCATATAATAATACACTTGGAATTATATTCGCGTAAGAGAAGACTGGCTAGACAGCTGACAGTTTTTTCTTCGAAAAAATGTGTATATTAAAATATTTTAAATAACTAAGAATGAAGAGTTCTTATTAAATATTGTAACAAAGTCGTATGCCAGAAAACATTTCATTTTAATAAATTGATAAAATCGGTTACCACTGTTTTGTTTACGTTTTATTTTCTTTACGTTATTTATTTTGCAGTTGTTAAAGCAACTCTTTGGTTAACTTTTTTAATTTTTCAATTAATTTACAAAAAATATATATCTTTTTAATTTCTTACTTACACGATTTTTTCGATATATTTTTTAATATTATAATACGTTTTCATATTTCATTATTTTAGATTCATATTTCTTGTTATAATATTTTTTTAATATTAAATTATTATTCTTTAAAATATATGTAAACTGCATTTCACTTCAACGTTATTCTTATAAAATAATCAGAATTTTATTATTTGTATTTATATGATATATGAAACAATATGTGAATTTTAATTATAAATTGTAGAATGGAACATATGGTTCTTAGTCTTTACCCAAATTACCATCTTTTTTGGAACGCTTTTAATCCAAACGGTTATTTTTTTAATAATAATGAATCCGTTATGACCACATTATTTATCATTTTAGATAACTAATATTTAAACACTTGAGTACCTAATAGCCAAAGTATGGAATACATAAATTACTGTGTGATTCGAAAATAGAAATATGGCTTGTGTATATGTCGTCAATAACTTTTTATATATTGTATGTACATTAAATTCAATTTTATGCAATTAAATACGCGAGAAAGCTTTATAAAAGGAATGACGTTGAAACTTTTAAACCACTCATCAAAACTGGACGTTATCCCTTTGTCGGAAAGCTTAATCGGTTTAAGGGGTGGTAGCACTATACTCTTCCAAATAAATATGTTCTAAAATATCTCTGAAGCGGTTTACATGTACTATGTTATATTTTCGTGAAAAACTGGTCTATGAAAAATGGTCTTATTTTTTATTTACTAATATAGTAAAATAATTGTTTTAATGTGGGCATTCAATCGACTGTAAAGTACTCATAATAAATCTTTATTTGATTATGATTCTTAAAGATAATGCAGTTTTATTATTTCAAATAATTTTTTACTAATTATTAGTGATGTATTACATAGATAAACCCTCTCCGAATTAATGCTAATTTTGAATAAGTTCATATTTGCTGATGATACATATTCATATTCCAATGATACAAATAATGTAATTTTTTATTGCGCTTCTTATTATGTGAAAACCGAGAATATATTCAAGAATATCTGGTAAAAAGTTATTTAATTTATATTCCCGTTATTTTAGCTTACAATATATAATAGGTGAACATTATCAAATGTGTCGTTTCTGATCAAATAACTTATTTAAATTATTATTTGCATTAAGAAGCTAGAATATCTAGAACAAAATTCGGATTATCTTTTTCCAAACAAAAATATAACTTCTGTAACCTTTTAATGACTAAACAGTATTTAGTATGTATTAAATTATAAATAAAAACTATTTTTTAAATATTTCTGCAGTGAGCTATGAGGGTGTATTTACTACTAGAGTTTTGCTTCAATCGTTTATATGAAAAATTGTTCAATAGAATAAAAATGAAATGAAAACTCAAGCAAATTTAAATGTCCCTTTATTAAATAACCAGTAATATAAGTTTAAAAAGATATAAAAATATATGTTTAAAGAAATAATGTACAGTATAGGAATTAGAGCATAATAATAAAGTATACATAATTGCAAAAGCAATTTACGAGAAAACTTATTACAGAATTATTGTCTTATACGACTATTATATACATATGGAACCCACTCTCAAGAAGCGGTTTTCCAATACGCAGGTTTGGGTGCCTTGGTTGTTCGATTTCTCCGAGGGTTTCTGCTCTTGTAATTGTGCTGATGAAGGCTCATCTGAGTGTACAGACAGAACAGAAATGGCACGAGCAGACTACCTTAGGGGACTCCAAAAGGCATTGCGGTGATTTCACTTTTTTCATTGTACATTCGTGTTATTTGTCTGCGGCTTGAGAAGTATGAAGCAAGTAATTTCAATGCGTCACCATAATATTTTATCCTAACACGTTTTTCCAGGTTCTCCAGGAGTATCTTATGATCGATTGTATCGAAGGCAGCGCTTAGGTCAAGAGCTTCGATTAGAACGATATTTCCATCGGCAATATGTGTAGATACAATATATAAATTTATTGGAGAAGTGCTTTTTTGCAGCTATGGCGCTTTCTAAATCCATGAGATGTGTTTGGTAGTGCTCCGATCCGATCAGAGTGTGCAACCAAAACACTATACCCGAAAAGTTTTTTTTCTGTTCGGATACTATTTTTTATTGACAGTTCGGGACTGCTTAAAAAAGCAGTAAAATAAAATATGTTAATTAACATTTTATATCATTGCAATGCTCATGAATAACTTTCGCATAAAAGAAACTAAATTTGTTTTGTATGTAATGGTCTTTGTTCTAATGGCATTAATTGTATACAATGTATATCGTATATAATTAAAAGATGTTAGATCACTTCAATTTTATTTATTTATGTGCAATAATTTCAACTATTGTAGGGGAGTAAACACCTCATTCCGCCGACAAAGAGTTAAAAAAGCTATCCTATTTTAAATTGGCTTGTTTTCAATCTATAAATAAAAATATTACATTAATGCAGGTGTGAAGTGTTCATTATTATCTTTGTTCATTTCCTCATTGAATGAAACATTGTCGGGAAATGACTCTTCGTTATAGTCAAGATACATCATAGATTAATATGAAGAATAAAAAATAAGCACACAAATTACAGGTACATACGTATTACTCTGAGTTTAATAAAGTGTTATTGAAAAAGTTTATTTTGTGGTTATTAACCTAAGTAACCTACCTGATTAAGAATGTATATTGTCAGTTTGTTGAACAGCTTCATTGCACTCATCTATAAAAAAGATAAATTATAAATAAAAATATAGTACTAATTTCTATTTTAAAACGCTATTAAAATATAGCATTAAATGTTGCAACAATTAAATATTTTCAATGCTTAATAATTTTTTACAAAATTATAACTTTATTTTTAGATACAACATGCAACAGATCAAATTTATATCATTCAGTTTTCTCCTAGTTTCCACATGTTTTGCTATTATAAATTATGATTTACAATAAAATTATATTGTTTTCCCATTATAAATTATGATTTACAATAAAATAATATTATCATTTAAAAAAATATTACACGATTTTAGTGTTTTATAATTTTTAACTAAATATATCTTGCATAGGCCTATTTGTAAATATTATAGTGGCCAAACATTAAAGAAAATTATAGTTCACCTTCATTAATTTATTATTTTTTAAGCGACTATTAAATTATTATTTTCAAAACTTTTTTAATATAAATGACAGTTTATTTATTTGTTTAATTTGTTTTGTTTATTTGTTTATATAAATATAAAATTTATAAGAAACAGTTGTTTTAAAAACAATTGTTTATATATACGATTTTCATATGTAAATGTGTGTAATATTACTAGTTCTTGTTTTTAAGAGGAGATTTGAGTGTGTGCTGGCTTTACTTATATCGATTGAGAGATTTCCATGTAACTTCAAAATCAAAAATTAAAAAAATTACATCATAATATTAGGTAAGACTATAGGATAGAGCGTTCTAAAATTGCCTTTTAACAGAAAACGTGTGTAAAAATTATAGTCATTAAGTTTAAAACAATTAATTGAACAGCAGGTTTTGATGATGTCCTTTCCACATTGATTTCTTTGTTCATCATTAGGATCAATTTAGCGGAGAGGGACTAATACAGTACTATGTCATCAGCATACTTGTGCAGACTTGGCTGAGCGGAGCAATTTAAGCGGAGTCGTATATAAGCAGAACATTGATGGGATGTAGCCGCACCTGAGGTACTCCCGGTGAAACGCCAATTTCATGCTATTTCTTCCATACCATATAGAGACAAACTGGCAACGATTTGTGAGGTTGTTTTTCATCCAAATAATGAATCCACGAGGAATATTTTAAGTAAATTAACCGGTTCAACAGTATATCATAAGGGATATACAGTATAAAATGCTATTGAAGCATCCAAAATACCATAACGGAGATAACAAAAACAGAATATAGTTTCCTCTATTTGATAGTGCCATTACGAAGAAAGATCAGCGCATGGTTTGATCCATACCGATTTAATTCCGTACCGATTAATTGATCCATACCATTTAATTTATTAAGAATATACCGTCCAAGTATTTTGTAGGCAATCGGTATAAGAGAAATAGGTCTCTTTTAACTTATGAATTTTTTACTGATACTAGCTTGGTGATTATATGGTATACTGCTGATATGATACTGTTGGTAAAAGAATCGATGAATGAAACAAGTGACATAAAATAACATACAGGAGTTATAGGCAGCAATTTTCACTAGTTTGGATGGAAGGTTTGATAAAGCAGAAACAACTTTTTCGATTTAGGTTAATGGGGACTAGTCTGGAATCTTTTATATGTTTAGCGACATAGTATACACATCTTGTGATGGATGGTGATAGATAATTGTTAACAAGTATTTAGGTCTGTTGCAGATATCGCAAGTGTGCAATCTTTTTTGGAAGCTATACGTCGTCTTTTTAGTCATCCCTCAGATCACTTTGTTTTGGTTTTGCGAATTTTAGTTTTAGTCTATTCTTTGTAATATCTTTATAATTTGAAATTTCGGTTCCCAGGCGATAAGTTAGATATTGCGTTTAAAGAAAAGGGAGACGATCATAGAAAATGGTGAAGTTGATACTAAATAATAAGGAGCATAATAAAGACAGTCAATCTTAGATACAAAATTGTAAAATGCTGCAGGTGTTCTCTGTGATAGTCAAAAAGTATAATTACTTTTTTACAGTTAATTTACCAATTTGACCGCCAGATTGAATCAAATTAATTAATGCGTAGACAATTCCAAAGGTGGGTAGTTAGTAGAATAATTGTATTCGTTGAACAAGGTATTGTCAAGCAAACTTTTATCAAAAATAGCATTGTTTAAATTTAAAGAGAAAAAACTTGTTTCTAAAACTTTGGTTTACAGAGGGTATGTATATATAAGTCTCTGACAAACAATAGTTTTCATATCAAGGGTATATAATGTCAGCCTATTGTATATACAGCCTGTAAAATGATTCACGAAAAGATATTCTTCTCTTCATTGCTAACGACCCATCACGATAATAAACGTTATTTGGTATAAAAAGTAAATAATTTATCATTAATCATTTGTAAACTAAGTTTCAGAAACGTTAACTATGCTAACCTTAACATTAAATACAGTAATAAAGTACTTGTCGAAATTATTTAACTAATATCAGTAATTAGATAATAAAATAGAATGAAAAAAGTGATGCGGTATGTGATTCCCGTAAGATAAAAAACTGATTTTTCAGATCGAAACAATTAATAATAAATTTGTCAAGGAACAGCTTTCTCTTAGATTGTTTAATTTATTTGTCAAGATTTTACAATTGTCATAATATATATTATCATACTAAAATAATTTTAGATCACCTACTCGAATGATTATGTTATATACATGAATTTGGTTCTTTTATTATATATATATCACTTTGCTTAGTTAATAAATTAGAAAAATCTGCTTAATATGGTTAGAATGTTATGATGTAATTTTAATAAAATATAATATAAGTTATTAATTAAATCTATTAATTATATTAAATTAAAATTAAATTAAATTATATCAATATTTATTAATATAAATTATTTCAAAATTATGTAAAAGTATGTAATTATGTATTTTTGCTTAATAAATTATAAAGTAATTGTATAAAACATTTTTGTTTTAAACATAGGCCTATTAATAAAACATACATACTTTTACGCTTTGTTATAAATATAAAATGCTGCTATAGTTAAAGCTGCTACAATAATCTCTATAGTTGTAAATGATAAAACACTGCACATAATTGATACTCCATATTAATAATATATTTTATAAAAAAACGTATTGGTTAACATATTACTAATTGGAAATGTGTAACACTAATTAACACAATATTAACAAGCATTGTATTATTTGTTCATAACCTATAATGCTCATTATTAGTACAGTAAATGAAGCCTGTCATAGCTGTAAAATGTACTCATCAATCTATTATTAAAACAATTAATACTGAGCGTATATTTTTACACAAAAAATATAATAATACTATATAATATAATCTTCTAAAAGGGTTTCGCGAAAAATAGAATAACAAGGATATTATTATATGCGATAATTTTACGCGTATTAAGCTCTTTGTTTATATACTGTTTTAAATCAACAAATATTCTACGGTTATTATATTTTATAATATTTAATGAGAAATAATCAATAATTTTATTTTTTAATTATATCATAATTAAATTAACTTCAACGTTGTATATATTTAGTTTGAAAAATATGTTGTTTAAAAAACGCTAACGTTTTTATTTAAGTGAGTTTTATTATTTTATAACAAACTAATATACATAGCTTTAGTGTCAAATACTGTTAAAATTATCATTTAAAACAAAGTAGAACTAGAAGAGAAAAAATTAAATAACGTATTATTAATTCATACTATTTAATATATAATTTTAATACACCTAAGTTAATACTATAATTGTGCTCTGTTATTTTATTTTATGTTATGTATTAATATTAATATTCCTTGTGAGAATTATTTTAGGAATCTATGTACATAATTATCCTATGTATTGTAATTACATTACCTAATATTTAGCCAAATTATAAATTAATTCAATCATGATTTGATTTATTTATCACAATTTCATAATGGATTATTAACATATAGAATATAAATAAAATTGTTAGTGGAATTCACTAGATTCTATTAGTACTGATACGGACTCACAAATGTGTCCATATAATTATTAATTGGCCGTTTGTAACTTGTGCATAGGCTTGCAATCACAATATGGCACAATAATAAATTCTTTAAAATGTCATCGAAACCATTGATCTTGGTTTTATAACAATATAAGTCGGTTTTCTAATTTCTCTAATTTGTGTAAAAATTTATTAATTCTCACATAACGTAAAAATAGGAGTGAATAACTAAAAGCTAACTACCACCACTGAAGATAGTAGTACATCACCGGACCAAAATATACCCTTAAGAGCAACCCGCACTCCATACAATCTTCCACTATATTCTAGTGCCTCATCTCTAGCTCGCTCCTAATGTGACTTTAACAAAAGACTTACTAGTAAATAAAACCATGAAAACAAGTTATAATTAAATTTAGACTATATAACAAACACTAATCAATATTGTGTAGACAAATTGGACGCTATAAAAGCGGGTGACAATTTCAGAAAATGTTTTTAACAGATGCAGTAGTGGTTACATATTTATTTTATTCATACAATTAGCTAAGTATATATTTATGGCAAAATTACTATGTGAGAATAATTATATCATGAAATACATTATTCATGAAAAATAATACTGTAAATCAAAATATGTCATAAAACATTAGCCGCCATTGCGTGAATTGGTGGATGTATCTAACTGATTTATGAATTTTTATACACAGGATTGTCAAATACAAATGTTTAATCTTGAAAAAGAATTCAAATAAATCATCACGTAAACGTTGAATATACATGAATAATTTAATTTTATAACGATATGACTACATGTCTTTTAACTTGTTAATGCCTATAAAATATAGGCTTTGATTGATTTATTTCCAATTAGTCTTTGAATCTTTGAAATATGTCAATTATAACTAATATACAAAAACGTCTGCCGATAATTAGCAAAATCTCTAATTTTATTTAGAAATAATATTATTAAACAATTATTTTTGGAATGTATTTTGATCAATTTTAATTAAGACTTAAAATCTATATTTTTAGAGAAGATGAACATATAATAAACATTATATCAAAATTTATACATAAAACAAAATAAAGTATACTTTACTCCTTCTAAATATAGAACCACTTTAATTACCTGCTTAATATTTATAGACTATTTATTTATAACTAACTAGATACTCGTTGCTTGTCTGACGTAACGTTTATATTCCAGCCATCATCTATGCAAGTTCATCTACAAAGTTTTAAGTGCTAAATCAACAATTTAAACAGCAACTGTTATTATCGCGAAATGTTATCAAACATTATTTTTCAATTCTTTGATCATAGTTCAGTATATATTTATATATAATTATTTCAATTTGAGTAATATTTAAATTTAATTTAATATTAAAATTAAATATATATCATTTATATTTAATTTAATAAATATTAATTATTCGTATATTATTATTTCAATTTGATTAATATTTCAATTTAATTTAATATTAAAATTAAAAATATAATTTATATTTTATTTAATAAATTTCAATTTGAACCATATAAATATTTCATTTCAATGATCTGAATAATATGAATATAAAATGCATTACATTATACACTGATACATATAACGATTAATTCAATTTAGTGTTACTTTCATTTTAACTTAGCGTTGTAATTAATGTTTGATTGGGCAATTTATTTTATATATTTATTGTTGCAAACATTCATGAAATTAGAGATATAAATAAATTATTTAAAAATGCAAAATACACATATAACAGTTATTTAATTATTATAAATTATGCAATGTATTGATAATATTTAAACACAAACCAAATGATGTATGAATTAATTAAACACATTAATACACAAAAAAACAATCCCAAATGCTAAAACACTTTTCGCTTTGACATATTTTTAATGAATTTCAATACTATAGTTATGTTATTAAATTAAAGGTCATTATTTATCGTCATTGCATATTCCCACATGTAAATATGTCAATAAATCTTACATTAAGCTTTGAGTGATTTAAGTGTTAACTTTTTGTGCAAAATTATACTGAGAAATAAATTTAAAGAATGCAATTCTATACAATTAAAGATGATATATCTTCATAAATTGTGTTTCTGAACCTTTTGTAACTCTAAAAGAGTAAAACTATTTTTTATTTGATTATCTACTTTTTAAATTTAATATAACTGCTTTTTAAAATACATATAATTAATGTATATTACTTACCACACTTACGTAAGTACAAATCATTACATAACAAAATACATAAAGGAAAGATCAACTAAGATAATAAATATGAATCTAATGAATAATTAAAAAGGTTCTACCATTTATTTCTGATGACGCTTTTCCATAAATATTACCTATAAAATTATTTTACAC
>JAUZND010058665.1:0-18486 GCA_034780555.1 Coelogynopora nodosa
TAATTTTATGTTTTTATTTTTAATTTTCTGTTCTTGTTTAATCTATAGTGACAGACAGTATGATTTCTCATATTATTTAAATATTTATTTTTTCCCAATTTTAAAGCCCTGTTTATTTTTTGTAATATATATATAGCAAGCATATATTATATGCTTGCTATATATATTTTCCACATTTTGTCACAATTACTCGTCATGTATGACGCTGACATTCTATTTTTTGTTTTGTTTATAGCTGAACTTTAATTAAGAGTTACTGAAAGTTACTAAGAGTTACCTGAGTTAAATAATTATTGAAAACCTAAAACAGTAGTTTACCACCTAGTATTAACAAAAGCGTCAATACTTTTATCAATAATTTGACATATAAAACATCAAACATATATATATATATTTATTAAAATATCAATTAAATTATTATACTTTTTTGTTTATATATGATTAGCGAATAAGTTCCCTTCAAACAGTGATGTTTAGAAAGTGAGTATACTGAATAATTTTATTTCAATATTTTCTCATCAGAATTGTCAGGTAAAAGTGTCTAAACATTTAAATTTAAAAACTTTATAAAACTTAATGAGTGCAATAAATTGAATGATAAAATTACATCATCAAAATGTATTTTCAATTATTTTTTTATTTCTCAGTTTTTGGTTCACTATTTGAAGTAGAAAATAACATATTTTATGATTACGTATCATCCGAAACAAAAATTTACATATTTTTTTAAAGTGCAATATGTAATTGCTGAAATATATGTTATGTATTAAAGTATATTAAAATGATACGATATCCTTAATGTTCATATATAAAATCTATAAATCAAACAATCAAACTATTTTTATGAAATAATGTCATTTCATTATTTAAATAAAGATTTCTATGTATAAATAGATATTTATCAAAAATGTAATAGATTCAGATGAAATAAGTATATATTTTTAATTTAAAATAGAATATTCTCCACACAAGAAAGATTTCTAAACGTATATATAAATTATAGTTAGGATCTCATAAAAAGGATTTCTCAAAATAAGATGTGATTTTTCTATTTATAATTCTTTTTAGATTTATTGAAAAAGGAATGATTTCTTTATTCAAAAAGGAATGATTTCTTTATTCAAAAAGGATCGATTTCTTTATTCAAAAAGAATAATTTCTCTATTAAAATATGCATTTTGTAGAGATCCATTTTTGATAACCATCTGCATGCATAAGTAATAAAAATATGAATATTATAAAATATAATTTAAAAATATATAATTATAAAAGAATAATAAACATAAATATTCTGTATAGCATTAGAGCTGTGTAGAAATTGGCTCATAAAAACTGATAAAAACTGAAGAAATGGGTATAATAATAGCCTATTATTTGCTATTTTATCAATTTCCTTTTTAAGAATAATTCACTTATGGTTTAAGCTATACCTATGCCTACAATATATTTTCTATATCAAAAATGAATATATATTAAATAAGTACAGGAACTACTCTCATGAATAAAATATCTTGGTCATATGTTTAACAATACATATATGTTTATACATTTTATAGTCATACACATTTATTTATAAATTGATTACATATTTAATTTAGTAAATATTTCAATAAACGGTGATATTCTACAAGTAATAAGTCATAATCAAAACTATTTTCAAGAAAGAATAATAAATTATTAATAATTACTCACGATCACAAATTAAAAGTTTACCTAAAATTAAGTTTCAATAACGATAATAAAATATAAACCCTAACTCAGAATAATATTTTAAAGTTTTTATGACATTAAAGTTATGATTATACCGAAACATTCTCGCGGATATATAAATACTGAGATATATTGATATGTAATCACGTATAGCATCAATATTTATACACGTAATTTATGACAAGGAAAAATAGGGCAATTATCTTAATGGCGGCGCTTTTAAGAGCGTAGGATAAAGAATGATTTTGAGGGATGATTTTTGAGATAATTTGCAGAGTTTCCTAGTAAACCTTGTTATGTTCTATGCACTTAAGAAGATGCGTTTTCAAACTTTTTTATATTATCAAGCATATAAGAACTTAAACTGTACATATTTTAGAGGAATTTAAAATATTTTCCAAATATACTAACAATATATATCACAAATCATCTTTCACCACACGACCCTATATACTACCGGACTTCAAGTCCCGACCTAAAGATGTCCCACTCTCCCCGTGTGAAATTGCCGATTCAAAAAACTTGAGAATATATTACAAATATAATAGGATTCCAGTCTATTTGTGTTCAGATTTTATTTGAATTGTATTCACGTTTTAGATGTCGTAATTCGGTGGGCTGAAACACTCCGGTTTCATGATTTAATAGGTTATTACCATAGAGTTGCTCACCTTTCAAGTGACACTCCCGGAAAGTTATTAATCCTCATTGTTAAAATGATAAAGAAATGTTTTATAACATTTATATTCTATAAAATCATCGAAATGATATTTAAAAAAAGGAAAATTGCCTCGCACTTTCTTGTGTTCTTATAATAGATCTGTTCCTGTATATGGTTGATCTTTAGTGATTGTTGCTCAAAAGCAGTTTTAGCATATTTGGTCAAATTAAATTGTTACATCTACATATAATCTTAATTCACATTTAATTTATTTATGTATTTTTATGGTTATTAAATTATTTAACAATATTGTAAGGTGTAAAAGGTTTTAGTGGAAAATATTTATTAATTACAGATTTGTACAGCTAATACAAATAATACAAATTATACAAATAATGCAAAGTTGGTAATATAATTTGCCACTTGTATTCTACAAAATATTAATTGTCCGCGACAAGCATATTGAACCAAATAATTAATATAATTATAGAGATGGAAATATAATAATTAATTATACATTTTCCTGTTTTGTAAAAATAAAAAGTATTGCGACTTTACTGTGTAATTTTAAATAACATAACGAAATTTAAATCGATATTTTATAACATATTATTTTCATCACTTTATGTATTAAGAACCTTATAAAATAAACAAAAAGGGAGGTCGAGCAAAATTTCAGAGATCAAATACCCGGCTGGGTCACTAGAAGAATGAGCAACTGTCCTGCAAGCAATTGTCCATTGTAGTAAGTAACTGTCCGCTGATAAATTTTCCAGGATCCTGTTTCATAACACATGAGAGTTATTATGGAATACAAACAGTTCTCAACACAATATTTTTTACTGCACAGTGAACACCATTAAAGGTGTATAATCGATATATTATAGTGTAGAATTTACTGGTGCACACATAATAACCTAAATAAATTATTAAACAATCAAAAAAATAATTCATCAAATAGAATTTTTTATGAATCATGCTTTAATTAATTAGTGGATAGAATTCAATTTATACCAGATGTAATTATGTATTCATTTAATATATTTTATATGTAACTTTATGAATATTAAAACAATATTATTTTAGTCATTGCAATTACATTTAAAAACATATATATAAACGTACATATAAACGTTAAATTTATGCTTGTAACCATTTTTGGTAGCAATGTAGTTTTTAGTAATCACACAAATTGGAGCATTTATTCAGAAATTACAGATATATTTAAAATTCCGAAAAAGCTATAAAATGAAATAATAATGATCACATATTTATGTATATTTGTTAAATTTGTATTAAATATTTTCTCTATAAGTGCGCCAATTTTTTAAACATCTTAAAGAGATAAGTAATTTAATATAGTAATTTGCGAATTATTTTTTTATAAGGTAAATTTATTAATAGAATTTAAAAGAATTTATATATATATTGAATTATATATATTAATTATAATGAATAATAATAATTTAAAATAAATTATAATACATTGAATTAAATAAATAATTATCATGATTATACTTAAAATATATTACTTTTCGTTAGCATCAAATAAGTTATAAATTTAGTTCTGAAACTAAAAATTATTATTATTATCATTTCTGAGAACTAGAATTTTTTTTAAATTCAATGTGTATTTTTTCTCACTTTTTAACAGTTTTGTTAAGAATATCACAGTTTGCTTATTATATTATCTCCCATCAATACTAATAATCCTGTATAAAAATGTAAATATGATATCGCGTGTTTTTGAAAAATTATTGATTTTTTGTAATTTTATCGGTTTTTCAAATATGCAATAATTTTATGACCTTTTCCTTAAACGAGAACATTTGTTTGCTGTTTAGAATTCTTCACTGAAGGCTGGGTAATACTTTGTAAATAATAAAATTATTTGATTGGGGTTTTCTCTTAGATATAAAATATTACTTAGATTAACATCTACATGTCAGGACGTAATAATATATATGCTGCCTACAAATCTGAAATCAGACACTCATGAAATCGTTTTGTTTGCACATTTGAACGTTTAATGCACATAGCAATTCAATTATTAGTTTAGTTATAATCATGCCAACAACACCGCTATTTCACGAAGATTGTCGAATAATAGTATGTATGTACTTTGTTATTAAAAATGTAACGATCAACGATTCATAACTGCTTCCGGACATGCTGTGATAGAACATCTTCTTCTCGTTGGTTATGATAATTATAGACTTTAAATAAATTACTAGACGTCGTACAACTGATATTTCCATGTAGTTTCGTTTTCGTCTGGGTGGTAGAAAAAAATTATGTCGAAAATGTGTTGTGCAATAAATTGCACTAATAAATTTGATTGGGTGGTTCAGTTTCACCGGTAATTATATTATATGAATTTAATATATTTGTATTACGTCTTTGTATTTTTGTTTATTATATCTTTGTTGTCATATGTGTGTCAGAATAATAATTTATTTCTACTTAACACAAGTTAAGTTTTATAATGAATAGTAACTTCTTTCCACAGAGCAGTCATACAATAAACGTTACAGTGTGAGTATTTAACTTATAGGTTCAGTGTTTTGTGAAATCAAGACGTGGCTTTCTATTTCTATAAAATCCTCTATTATAGATAGTGCTACACAGTGTCATGGAAGTGAGTTAGGAGTGGGTGGGTGGTATTGTATCAAAAAAGATACATGTATGCAAACGCTATGCTGTTTCTTCTTTAAAACAGGGAAAAAACGATATGTCTAGATTTATGTCATTGTTAATTAAGTACCCATTTATGGCTAAAGCCAAGCTAATTTTATAGACTTATAAAATGCACTTTTCAAAATTTATTTTATTTTAAAAATTAATTTATAATGACAGGTTATGTATTATATGTTAATTTGTGCGCACATGTGCAATTACAGTCCATGTATATGATCTCCATCAACTTGCTGTTTAAATTTTATTATGGTTTTGTATATACAAATATACATTGTATGTATATTTAAGAGTTTTGATATTTAATATTATAAATTAAACCTCAATTAAAATATGAGTAAATATTAGTTGTCACTTGCCAGTGAGTGTTTACTAATCCCTTTTATTGCTTGTTTATAATAATTATCTATTAACAAAGAACGTGGTAATAAAAGTTAAGTTCATTAGTATATAATAAGATGGTTATACACTTAAATTAGGCTACATTAATTTATATATGAAATTTTATAACCTGTAAAAAATATAGAAATGGACTCCCTGAGTGTCATTTTGTTTTCTTTTATATATAAAGATTTTTAATGATTTTTTTAAACGCATAACATTTACACCTTGTCTATTTATTGTTGAATTGTAATTATGTATAAACGATAGTTACACTACTTTTAAATTATGCAGATGTCATGTTCTCTATTAACATATTGAAGATAATTGAAATTGTTGATGGGCGAATATTCTTATTGGTCTCATGGCCCATGGATGTAATCACCCCTGCATTTGGTGTGATGTGTCAGTCAAAAGATATTATGCTAAGGCAAATGCGGGATTCTGCGTACCATTGGAAATATTGGCGAATTACACTGGAATTATCAAAATTATTGTTCAAACAAGAGCGCTGAAAAACATCAGGGAAATATAATACTGGATATAATACAAATATTGGACATTATACCTCCACCCAAACTGCACCTTCTTATCGGAACCGTGATCACCATGTTCAATGGTCTAAAACTTGTGTGGGAAGACTGGTGCCAACGATTGGTTAAAATGGTAAAATGTCGAAGAGGAAGTAATGTCGACGTATGTAATGGAAATAGTTGTCTGACACTACACCAAAATGTTGATAAATTGAATAATCCTCTACGGTGCCCAAATACAGAGTATATTGATGCTTTCAACAAATACAAGTTGCTGGTAAATGGATGTTATGGACAAAATCTCGCGGTCGACTTTGCAGATTATTAAAAAATATTATAAAAAAGATTAGATTTCCAAAAAATTTGGAACTGGTCGTCAAGGAAATTCACGTTATGGCCAACCGATTTTGTAAGCTCTCAGGGACTACGCAAATTAGCATGTGTGAATGAGTTAAGAGACAGTTTTGTTCTATGTTGTGCTACTTATATGTATAAGTATACTACTTATGTATAAAAATACATATATCCCATTGTCAATTTGAAACATTGTACATAACCATTATTCTGACATGAAATACGTATATATATTAAATTATAGAAACCTTCATTATAAAATAGCATGGACACTTACTGATATTCCGTGTTATACAAAAGGCCATATACTGTATATTTATTTCATTACGAAAAATCAATAAAATTTCAAAAATAGATAATTTATCGGAAATTCACTATAGAATATTTTTATTACAAAAATATTACTCATGACGCAAGTAATTCTAAACCACGAAAAGTTGTTCATAATGACTCCTTTTAAGTGATATTGAAACATTAAAAAAAATCAAATATGTATATTTATTATGAGAAAATTCGATAAAATTGCAATTATATATAAATTTTCAACAACTTCTAATAGAAAATAAATAATTATACAGAATTATTAGCATTCTTGGGAGGTATAAAAAACAGCAATCCGTTTTTCTGGAGTCACTTTTGTGAAGAATTTTTTAAACGAAGTGTCATAAGTAATAACAAGAAAAAGTTAAAAACTTAATTTTAAATATTACAATAAAAATGTCACAATAAATCAAATTTTGCGAGGAAATCCTAAACAGCGCTATTTCGTCCTTCGCCCAAACTTCATACCAACAAAAATGACTGAAATAAGAAAGAAACACTTTACAATGCCCAACTTAGGTTAGCTAACCAAATATGATTTTAAGACGGCCTAACCTAAATGCGCCAATTTTTTTTCTCATAATAATAATTAATTGTATTAGTATAGGTGAAAAAGTATTAAGAACATGTTTTGTAGCAAATCTGTTGTAACAAAGTAAGTTCCGGCTCTTCACAACGATGGATTACAATACAAATAAAGAAGAATTTATAACATAAATAGACACTCTTTTTTCAGTAGATTATATTATATCTCTTATACTCTAATGCAATTATATGGTATTAAACATATCGTCTCTCATTCTCACTAGTTAACTTCTGCGTTGTATGCTTTACTTTTAAACAATTCCATCTACAAAGCAATAAATACTATAATTAAAATCAACTGCTGATAGAAAGCAAAATTCAAGTAATAATTTTATAAAATTTAGAAAATATGATTATGACAATCAAATGTGACATTTTGCTTCCATTTGGAATACATTTTCCAGTAAAAAAATTCTCCGTTTGTTTTTACTGCTATTATAATCAAACAGTCGATTTTGTTGATTATATAAAATAGTTTCATGCGAACACAATTTATCGATTATTGCATGCAAACAAAAAATAGCATACAAGTTATACTCCATAATGGAGACATGTATATATTTTATTTTGTAAGTTTTTAAGTATTTTTAAGTTTTTATTATTTTATTAAGTTTTTAAGGTAATAAATTTTCTGCTTTTGTGAAAGTCGGAACGAATATAATATGCACAAAAACAGACTTAAGAATTTGAGTTTGTGTATTTATAGTCACAAAAATACTTAGTTTAATGCGCTGGCAAATTATTTTGCACCTTTAACTCACTGTAACTCACTTATAACCTTCAGGGAAGAGGGATTGAACGTGGAGGCAGAATAGAGAGGACAGCGCATGTGGCCCGGACGGATTTAACAGTAAGCGAATTATTGTATGGTCAATCCAGCGGGAAAATATATATAATATGTAGCTTTGGGCATACAACTTCCAACAGTTGGACGATTAATTAAAAGTAAAGTCAGAGAATACATTTTACAGATCGACCTCACTCGTTTCCCTTCTTCTTTTAAAGAATGGACAAAGCGTTTAGACAGTTGAACCGCTTCGAATGGACTACAGTTTGAATATTTAAAAAAAAAATTATTGCGTTTCTAAACATGATTGTTGTGAATGTAAATACATGTACATATGTTCTTCAAATTCCAAGAATATATTGATCAACATTTGAATTGAAAATTTGAAAACAAATGAATTTTTTTTAAGGAATTATGTTTTTAATTTTTTATAGTGATGAATCTAAAAAAGAACATATATTAAAAAAACTATAGAATAAAATGTTTAAAAAGTCGGAAAAGAGTTGTCAAATCATATAAAAAAGAACAATTAGTTCTTTTTGCATGGCAAAGAGGGGTGGTATTAATTTAAACTAACGTGTCAGATTTTGATGTTTTGTTGACTATCAAGTTTTTTTAGATGTTTGAAATTTTTGAGACTATTGACACTAACGTGTCCGCACTATTGAAAAAATGTTAACTCTATTTTGACGAACAATTAAATTTTTAGGTATTTTGTTGTAGCTTAGAGCCACCAAAACGTTCTTAAAATCCTTTAAAAGTCATCTTTTTAATTTTATAAAAAAATTGATGTTAACGCACAACAGTTTGCAATTATGCCAAATTGAAAGTTTTTCCAATAGCTAAAATATAAATATTGTATTTGACCGTTTTGACCACTTTCTAGAAGGGGTTATTAAAAATGTTACATTGTACCGAAGTCTATGTCAAGGCGGTTTCCAATTTTTTTAACGTAGTTCAGAAAGTTTAAATGTGAATATTCTGTCTTCCACTTAATAGTGACAGGTTGAACCGATCACATTTATGAATTAAAAAATACTCCAAATAGGTATATTATTATCAGATGTACATAAAAAAATGTAAAAAAGCAATACATATGTATGAATAAATCATTAATTTTATTTTAAATGTTTAGGAATTAATAAAATTCTAGCTTTTTGAATTTTTAATGTTGATTTAATTATATTGTATATTATAACTAAATAGAACACCATTACCGTTTAAGAAACAGTTTTCATTTAAAAATATTTTAAAGATTTAAAGTATTGTTTTCTCTTTTAATCAAATTTCATGAAAATACTTTTAATTGAATAAATACATCAATATCAAATTGATTACAACTGAATATTTAATGTTTTATTTATTTTTAATTGAATTTCAATTAAAGTAATATAGCCAAATATGGTCTATATATTTTACAGTTTTCAATATGATATACCTCCTGAGGAACACCCTCAAAATTTTGAGACTAGCCACAAGAAGACACTAGTAAGATAGTAAGACTGAACGCAAGCGAAGTGTGTGTGCAGTTTATAAAATATATCTTAGCAATTATAGAAAATTTTAAGTTGATTGTATTTATAGCACTAGGCTATAGTTTAATTTTTTTAAATATATTAATTATTTGAATGTAACAATTTTTAATTATTTATGGTCATTAGCGCTGAGGAATTTATCTTTAGCAAATTTATATTTGGTAGGCCTACATATGAAATTAAGCCAAAAAAGTCAAGTTATTCTGCTTTATTAGAACGATTAAAAATATAGTTTTTTTATAATTTAAACGGATTACTGTTTTGAACTGGAGAACTGGAAAAGATGGCTGGACGACTTAGAAGGTATTCGGACAAGGGCAAGACAGAAATAATTGACGACATATGCTTCTATTCAAGACACTTACGATAGATACTTACATCCAGTAGATCGAAGCTTAGTTTTCACTTAACCAGGGGTGAAAAATCACGACTGAAGTTTTTTGGTTAGATTAAAATGAGTCGAGATTTATTCGGAAAAATTAGGGTGAAAAATAACACCCTATTTTTTTCGCTAAATCGAAGCCAGCATGTCGAATTTTTTTTCTAAAAATACTCATATGACGCATTACCGACTTCCGAATCGACCACATGGTTTCCTAAAACTAGGCGGGGCGGAAGACATGTTACAATATTTGTGTTGTTAACACTCTTACCTACTTCAATTTTTTTTAAATTACTCTTTTAGTTGTAATCAACAGTGATTATTTTCAAGTCAGTACAAAACTTGGAAATTAAGAAATAAAAAATTCACTATAATTTTTGTCTCCGACGCTTTGGGTATCACGCGAACAAGATCATATCGCTACATAATCTTGACTTCATTCATAATTTTAATCAACTGAAGAATATATATAATTATCAAAGTCATCTTTTCCAAGATCACATGAAGCAGCGAGGGATGTTATCCAGCCGGCACTATTTTCTAACATTACACGACCAACGAGAAAAAACACATGTGCTGACACCTATCCATATAGGTATGGCCCTACGTTTCTACGCGTGTGGTTCCAATATGGGTATTTTTGGAAATACCATGACATTTACTCAATTACCGTGTCGAAGATCGTGCGCAATGTATCGATCTTGATAAACCATCAATTGAAGGAGGTATATGTCAAGATCCCATACAACCAAAACGAGCTTTTGGAATTCAGCAATGACTTTAGTGAGAAAGGCATCCTTCCTGGATGGAGTTATTCGCACAATTCATTACACTAACATCTGTAACATCAAAATACGTGAAGATCATCCTGCCACTTTATTAAACAGGAAAGGGGAAGGGTACTATTACTTAAATTGCTAGATTATTTGCAATTCAAAGCTTCAGTTATGGAACGTGAGAGCCAAGTGACCAGCATCTACTCATGACTGGCGAATATTAGACAACGTTGTCGATGGCCACCAACTTGAAAGTGAACAGGTACTAAGAATTAATTCGAATAATCTGAGGTAACGCATTTCCTTCACTTGATGACCCCAATAATGCATACAACGAATCCGAGAGAGGTGAACTACAACTTTTAGCAGAGTATTGAAAGTATGGTGATAGAAAGACCGGTCTATGACTCATGAAACAACGATACGGAGTCTTGAGTCCAGACTCATATTTACGAGTTTCATCTCTGGATACGTTAATTACACTGCTGGCACAACATCGTTATCACTATGTGGTCAACGAGTGTCATGTATGACTTTTCGGAGCAGCTGTGCCTGCTAATCTGGGACATTTCAATCAATTTGTACATTTACCTCCAAAGGCCTGAGGAGTTGCGGTTCTGCAAGCCAGCGTTACTGAGACTTTTTACTTCTGTTAAACTTCAAAGACAATAAATATTTTACGTATTTATATACATATGATACTCACTATATATGAGCCGGCTAGCCTGTTAATAAAGTTCCAATCAATTTATTGTATATTTACCTTTCTATATTTTTCGGTAATGTGAATATAATACAAAAAAAAATTCTTATTCATACGCACTGGCAAATCTGTATACCGCTTTTGCAAACAAAAAGTTGAAGTTTAAGACAGTGATTTAATTTATGTAATTCAGCAAAACAAAAAGTTCTGAATTTCGAACCGGCAAATTGACGGTGACTAGAGCCTTAAAAAACAATTTACTACTCATTAAATATTAAATAGATAATAACAGATTATTTAATAGACAAAATATTCATTAAAAAATGCTTAAAACAGAATAATACGTACATTTATATGTATGAGATTTTCTATTTTTTTAATCCTATATTAAATGTAGTACAATTAAATACAATACTTTAATATGAATACTTCGTTAGTTATTGTATGTACAGCATAGGTATTTCTGGACTAATATTTATGACTTTGGCATAAATTGTCAAGACAGCAAAGGATTGCACAGACTTATAGTACAGTTGCAAAATACGGTCTATATAATATATTATATATATATCTACAAACTGATTAAATATAAAACGAAATATCTATAAGTAAAACTAATATGATGTACAAATATGACTAGACTACTAAAATATATAAAATATATAGGCTAATGCGCAACACATGGTATATACAATACACAATAACAAATGCAAAATAAAGTTGTTATTGTCTTGAAAAATTAATAAGTGAATATCCACTTAGAACAAGTTTAACATGTTATTATATTTTTGCAGTTTTGCATATCTCCATCTAATCATAGTTTCTAATTATTTTTTAAACTTTAATAACGTTATTTTACAGAAACTTGACCATTGTATTTATTATTTAATACAGCATATGATGTTATTTAGTTTTAGTTTATCTATCAAATAATCATTTTCAGTGTAATATAAGTCATGTCTCATTTTGATTATTGTAATACTAAATTGGGATAAAATTGGATGATAAATATAATATGACATATAAAACTAACCTCTGTCGTGTCTTACTAATTTATTTCAAAGAAAAAATTCTTTCAACTATTTTTTCAACATTTTATACGTTCATAAAAAATTGGTCGGACATTTTAAACAGAAAATATTAAGTCCGTGTAAGAAAATATTCAATGACGCTATACCTATTTTCAATGACATCAGATTCGATGAAAAAAGATGTAATCTATGTAATATACCAATTATAATGTTTCAGAAAAACTTCAAAACATTCACGGAGCAAAAATTAATTCTTGGACAGAAAATGTTCAATTTCAAATTTTATACGACATACAAATTAAAACCAAAAAATAATAATTTAAGTTTTGGAGTATATAGAATAGTGTTTTATTATTTTGTTTCTAAGTTGTAATCGCCCATGGAGCTAAATATAATTCTGGGAATAAGTCCAGGACAAAGTTATACTCGATAATAAAGAACCAGAATTTATGAAAAGTTGTCTCCTGTTGTAAAAGATGGATACATTTTTCGGTTATTATGATTCGTATATGATTGCCTGTTTATATTTAGTATTACCATCCAACAATTGTGCAAAGTTTATTAACACTGAAAAGGGTAACTAAAATTATTGCAGGTTGGTCATACTAATTATTTAACTATTGCTTAGTGAATCAAAAGTATAGAGCTGCTTTCATTTATATAAATACTAAATGTAAAGGAATATTCCTCAAATTGTGAGCCACGTCTAATTGCTGATATGTCTACATTAAATATATTAAACGCTTCCATTTTAACTATTAATCGATTATTTTCCCCCACTATATAACTAAATTGGCGTCTTTGATCTTCTTTACGGCGGAACATTATTATTAATGATATATCGAATTTTCTTGATGAATATGTTACACGTAATATGTAAAGATGCTAGACACTGATCGTGTTTTTAAAAAATATCTAAACTGTATCTGATAGAGAAAAATATTTCACGTATATTATTATATTCAAACTAATCAATAGTTTTATTGAGATATTTTCTTATATTAACTTATTTTCCGAAAAAGGAATTTATTGACCACATTTTTGCTTTGAAATCAATTTGATATTTCCTTTATTATTCACTCAACTATTACAGGAAAAACATCTTATTGACTCATTAATATTTTGATTATTTCTTATTAACGCCAACGATAAAATGACAAAAATGATATGCCAATTTAGTTAGAAATTTACTTTTGCAACCACATAGTTATACATTTATTCCATTGAACATTTTAAATTTCTTTCATTACAATTTAAAATTTTTTTCATGGATTATAAAGAAGCTTTATAGCATCCTTTCTGAAAAATGGAACTATATAGTCACAATTGTATGACATACATCAAACCTTATTAAACCTTATTAATATGTATGGCACCCGTTCTCACAAAAGGGTCTACCTTTTGAAACTAGATACCACCGGCATATTTATATTAGTATGACTTTAGAGTAGTTACTTAAAAAACATGAATGAATAATATTTAATATACTTTAATAACGATCAATGTTTTAGGCAGATACATAACTATTACATACAAGACTAAAAGTAAAGCAAAAAAATGATTGCTATGTAGTTAATCAAACTACGTTACAAAACTATCTCAAGTAATTGACGTCGATGACAAGTTATCAAAAGAGTACATCAATGAAAGTGTAGCTATATTTTTCTATTCATTAGATTTAGGAACAGTACTTTTCCTAAATTAAATTTATTAGTTACCATTTATAAACGTAAGAAGTCAAATAAAGGAGTAAAAACTTATAAAATGGACAATATATATATATATATAAATATTACCCTATATATCAGAACTAAAATTTTATTAATTTATAAAAGCTAAGCTACTCGTTGAAATTGCTCATTTTAATAAAAACATACATTAAAAATGTGTACAAAATAATTATAAACCGTTTAGACACATTATCCGTTATTATTAAATTTGTTGAAATAAAGTTTTTGTTTAAATTTCATTTTATCTTCAATCAACTTCATTTGCCCTGAATAGTCATTATAAAACATAGTAAGAATTTCTTCTTTGCTGGTAAATATTATTTTAAATGGTTGAAATTAAAATCATAAAAATGCATAAAACTGTTCGCATGCACCAACCATATGTATGGAGGAAATCGATGCCTGCTTCTGTCGATCTTTGTAACATAAGTCATATTTCATATCAAACGTTATACTTAAATTAATGCGCTACTTATTAAGACCGGATTGGAAATCACATGTATTGAAATATAATATATACTTTAAAGTAAAATTATAATTTCAATATAGCCCTATACTCTAATTATTGTGCGTTGTATCAAACATATTTAATGCGATGTTCAGGTTTATTAATAAAATAATTTATCTAGCTTAACTCTATTAATAATAAATGTGATTTAATCCATTGAAAATAAAGAGAATGTATTTTGTAATACAACTTTGAAAATATTACTAGAATTTTTTTAATCTATTTCTGTAAAAATATTTGTTTCCATATTTGTGCAGTATAGGTTAACTTAACAAACAAAAGTATTTTCTCATTTTTTCTAATTAATATTTCAAGCTCGAATTATTTTATTTTAATGTTTTTAAGTATAGTAGGTATAATAAAAAAATATATAATAAAATTACATTAACAATATATTTAAATTGATTCATTTTGAATACATTTAAATTATTAATATGACCTACAAAAAAAGTTGGAGGGATGCATAGCTATTCCCAGGAATGTTTTCTCTATGACATTTTAATTTTAAAAGTGTGAGTTTATTTTATAAAATACATTAACAAAATCACTTATAATAACACATAATGTGAGCAATAAAAAGTAAATTTATTTTCAACGAAAAATAATACACATATTTTAAAAATTGAAATATTTCGGCATAGTTTGGATAACTATATGAATATATATTAGAACTTAGACTTTAAAATATTAATTTTAATGAATAATGCTTAAATTATTACTATTTTATTAACTATTATAATTTTTATGATTCTAAAAAATATTTCAATTAACTAATTAGTAAACTATAAAGATTATGAAGGGAAACACAACCGCTATACTTTATAATTCCATTAATAAATATATACAAAATGGGCAAATTTTTACAAAATATTTAAGAATAAAATTGTTGATAAAATGCAGTTTTCAGGTGTCCAAAGTTTTTTAAAATTATCATTTAATTATTGTACAAGTCACGATATTATTGTACATGGGTCAAAATAAATACAATTTCAAATTGAAATGACGTGTGGCCTGATAGAGGCAAACAGTAAACTCTGTTGCTTGACAGTTAACAGTATGAAAGCTATAAAAGTAGCAAAGGAGGGATCTCAAACCCTCATTTTACTTCGTCGATTGTGGATTAAAAAAGGTGATTTTCGAATTTGTTTAAAATGTTGATAAATAATTAGAACATTTTCAACAAAAGCTCAAATTAATGTTTCAGTTTCATTAAAGTTATGAACTGACACAAGTAGACATATATGTGATATTTTGGCGCCATTCCCACATTTTATACCCCCCTTCCAACTTACACCCCTTTTTGACTTACCCTTTTATTTTACTTTTTTATAAATTACCCCCCCCTTTTTTCAAAAGGGGATAATCTATAAAAACGTAAAATAAAAAAGGTAAATTAAAAAACTGTAAATTAAAGGAAGGTTATAAAATTTGGGAAAGACGCCAAAATATCACATATATGTCTACTTAGGAATTTTAATAAAATATTAAAAATAAATAAAAATTAAAAATTAAAAAATGTACTCAGGTGGAGATATCCAACAAGCTTTAATTTTTATTTAATTGTTCCTAAGTAGACATATAATATGTGATATTTTGACGTCTTTCTCAAATTTTATAGCCTTCCTTTAATTTACAGTTTTTTAATTTACCTTTTTATTTTACGTTTTTATAGATTATCCCCTTTTGAAAAAAGGGGGGTAATTTATAAAAAAGTAAAATAAAGGGGGTAGAATAAAAAGGGGTGTAAGTTGGAGGAGGGGTATAAAATTTGAGAATGGCGCCACAAAATCACATATATGTCTACTTTTACAATACCTGAGTACCTGTACGATAAATACTACGTTAAATAAATGTATCATACATACAATGTATATATGTTAAAGTAAATGTTTGTTACTACATTTATATAGTATTCGGGTGTTTAAAAACCCAGGTGCTCGCTAAATTAATTTTTGAAAAGGGCCCGGACAACCGTGAAACAAAAGAAAGGGGTAGGTTGTTAATATGATAACTAGTAATTGTAGTAATTGAAGGAGGGCATCTAGGATGTCATTAAAAAGTCATAAATTTAAATTATATCATACTGCATAATACTTTAGGGGAGGGGTTATATAATAATTTAAATACATATTCTCAAGTATTCATTGCTTCTCTCTAGGAAAAAAACATATCAAGAACATTTAATTTACTTGCCATTGAATTGCAATGTCGGAATTCTTATATGTATTCGAGGTGTGTATTTATTGACAGTATACATACTTCATTTGAAAATATTAAGGAAATTTTACATTTATTTAAGTATTATTCATATTAATATGTATTGTTCAACACATTGTAAAGTGCAAATCTATTGGGCTTAGTTGATTATTTCTCTGGATAATAAGGTGAGGCAGCTGTATGTACAATACAATACTACAAATATTCCATATTCCTTGAGCTGCCATTCTGCTATTTTTATTTCAACAATTGGACGCAATGGGGTGACTGCATTGTTAGATTGGAGCTATAGCTGGCTCAATGGGGTGACTGCATTGTTAAATTGGAGCTATAGCTGGCTCAGATGTCTGCCAGTGAGTTTTACGTTTCCTGGTTTGTGTGTATTTGGTATATCATAAAAAGCTTCGCTATGGAAACTGTCCGTTTATGGGTATGGGTTATGGACACTCGGTATTCTTACGCGGTTTGTGAGATTTTTTGTTGATAATTCTATAGTTGATGGTAGGTTATAATGGAAGGGGTAACGTTTAGAATGGTAATTAAGTATACAATAATTATCTTCATCAGAGTCTTTAAACAATTATAATGTACGAGTCGCAAAGCCACAAATATCATAAAATTGTTAAAAAACCGTCGATGAGGGTAATTTATATAATTTTTTTCCATGTATTTGGGAGTACCCAAATTCATTTAATGGCAAGTACACAGTACTATTTTAAAGGAAATAAATAATTTAAATATAGCTTACAATAAATATTTAAAAATTCAATAAATAAATAAAAAATCATTAACACTGCACTTTGTGCGTGGACATATTTTGTAGGTTTGCTCCGTGGAGGAGGAAGGTATAAAATAGTTCAATAATATCATAATTTACTCTGGCATGTTAAAATATTTGAAATTATGTGTTTTAGTCAGATAAAAGTATTTAGCCATTAAGCATCATTAAGCCATCAGGGTCATACATTACGCCGTTCAATCAAACACTTTCATTTAAAAAATGGAAGATATTTATAATCAATAAATTCTAGAACTAAATTTAAACTCGACTTTCAATCCTCAGTGCTTAAATTCATTTTTAGACATATTTTAGTTGGTACAAAAAGTAAATAATCTTTATAATTTTTTTTATAAATATACAATATTCAAATATATATTCGGTTACAGCAAACCTTTTATTATGTCATAAGTTTATCAAATTTATACAAAAATTCATATGCAAAAACGCAACAGAAAAATGAAAATAAAACCAAATAATGCGAACAGCAACAGTATCATATAGTAGGCCTACCAAAAGAAAAATGTTCAAATTGAAAGAATGTATCCATGTTAACATGGTGTTTTTTTAATACAAAGTGGAAGGAATAAACGAATATCATACTACAACGGAAACATAGATATTAGAAACGCACTGACCAATTCCAAGTCATGAAAAGAAATATGCGTGACACGTGAGCACAATCAATGATAACGATCATGATATCACTGGTTTTGAAACTGAAGCTTATTCATAGAAACATAATAATGGCGTCGCAGCTAGGAAAATTGGATTTATCTAAAGCAGAAGAATCAGAAACA
>JAUZND010058676.1:0-18486 GCA_034780555.1 Coelogynopora nodosa
TGAATTCTTCCTCACTCATCTCCTCTTCCTCCTCCACCTCTGATATATCACTGTTTTCCTCCTCCTCCTCACTGCTTAAAATATTAGAAATATTTTCGAATAAGGAATTCATGATAAAATAAAAAAATAAGTCACGTAGTAGTATCGCCAAAGTAATAGTAAATAAAGTATTAACAAAGTAGCTAATTTTCGGCCAACCAGAAGCGAGTATGAGTTGTTTGGCTAGTATGGCTTTCTATTGACCGATTTGAACAAAATCAAGTTCAAATACCACTAATTCAAGGTCACTGAGTTCGATTTTACTACTTATAACTTGATCAGAGCTTAAGAAACAAAACAAAATTTAGCCATGACTCATGAATCTATTTATAAGTGTGGTCGAATCCACTCTTCCTATACTACTACCGTGAATTAGCCAAACTTAAGGTACTTTGGTAATATTTCAGTGCAACTATTATATATTACAGTTTGATAATTTGCATGACATTTGCGGCGAGTGAAATAAAAGTATCCTCAATAATAAAAAAAACTATTTCTTTAAGGATGCAGAAGCTCTCTTTATGGTGCAAGAAATACAATATTCAGTTTGGTTATCTATTTTATATGTTTTATACATTTTATTATAATATGTTTATGATAGTTTTACTCTATTTCATTATATGGAATTGAACTAAACTATCAAAAACAAATAAATGGTCAACATAAAATAACATGATATTATGATGTTATTTGTTATGTTATATGTAAATACGTTATCATCAAAAAATTATTACACTTGTTCACCTTGATCAGGACTTCGTAACTTCTTTGATTGAATTATTCAAATAACAAAACTTATTGTCAAGGTCTATACTCTTTTTGTGTCTGTTCTGGAACGCAGTTATTTATATAAATCTCATATCGCATCTTCCCCCAGGCCTCAAATCCTGCTGCTGACTCGCGAAAAAGACGTACACCTCACCAAGGTGCCCAAGATGCTCAACTTCATCGGACAGCTGAAGAGTGGCGCTGGCCTCCTGCTGGCCACCAGCTTCATCCAAGGCAGCTACACAGTCAAGGCGCTCAGAGATGCAGCCAAAGACAATAATTATGTGACCGAATGGATACTGTATAGATTATATAAATTTAGCTCTAAATATAAGTACTTCAAATTATGTAGCTACAGTAATTTACACTAACAATTTTAAAATAATAATAACACCTTATTTTCGTATTCCTTATTATAAAAGTGACGATGCAACTTTACAATTTAAATTAATAAAATAGCTTATTGAATTATTTACGAAGTTTATAAAATCATGCGACCATAACATGTTATGCATATGTCCAATGCATATCATATATAATATACAAACTGCTAATTTTTAGGCTAAAGTCACGCTGCATACAATGAAAATTATACAATATATTGCAAACAAATAAATACAATTATAATTAATTTAAACAATTAAACGCACCTGATTAAACGGTTAAACTAATGTAAAATGTATTGTTTCCAATATAAAATATTCTTTTATTATAAAATATGAAAAAGTATTTTACAATTAATGATTATTTATTAAGTGAATCAATTAGAATCAGTTGCCAGTTAAAATTCTTTGAGATTCCAAATAAATAAAACTACAATTTGTAAAATAATATAGTAAACTACTAATTTTGTACTAATTTTCATACCTGCCAAACGTCCCGGATTTTCGGCTTGTCCTGGATGTCCGGAAATGTGCTGAAATGTCTTTTAATCTTAATTTTACACTTAATCTTAATTTTATCGATTTGCGGCTACGTTTATAGCGCTTAAATTTATTTAAAAAATATTTTTTCGGGGACTGAGACCCCTTATACCATGACTAGGGGCTTCGCCCCTGGACCCCACCGGTTGCTCTGCCTCCAGACCCCGCGTGACAAAGTCATCCAAAAAAGTGCTCATCCCCTATAGTGGGTTGACAGGTATGACTTTGTAGACAAACTGTAACACTGTAGCTTTCACTGTAACACTGTAGCTTTCACTGTAGCACTGTAGCTTTCACTGTAGCACTGTAGCTTTCACTGTAACACTAGCTTTCACTGTAACGCTGTAGCTTTCACTGTAACACTAGCTTTCACTGTAACACTGTAGCTTTCACTGTAGCATTCGTACTTAAATGCCGACAACACAAAAGGTCGCGAAATATACCATGAAACAGCGGATTTGGTGTTGCTCAAAGGGTCAAAGGGAAACTGTCCTACATTCCGTTAAAGTACTATTGCCCAACAGTAACAGTAACTATCGGGAAATGCAAAAATAAAGAAATTAGTAGCAAAGCATTTAATTTTTATAAGAAATTTGGAAACTTGTCCATGAATATTGTATATGTCGGTGTGTTTTAACACCAGTATGAAAACAATCTTCATGATTTGTGTTTGAACATTCAGAATAAGTACACAGGATTGAATGCAATCGGTTCCGTTATTTTATATGTTGGTCTGTGAATGAATTATAATCCTGAAATTCTATTTTATAATGTTAAATTAATTGACATCAACAATAAGCTTTAACTAATCGACATAATTTACATAATCCAAATAATTGTAATTGAATAATTTAATTGTAAAAGTAATTGAAATTTAATTTCCAAATCGTTATAAAAATTCAAATATATTATACGTAATCAATCACGGTCTATTAATAATTCAATCCAACGTATACATTCGATACAATATCACACTATTCGTTGATATTTTATCAACTTGATGATATTGCAAATTTAATACAACGCTTTTGAATTTACTATTTACCGTCACAAAAGAGTAATACAGAAATACAGCAGGATACAGACATAGCAAGACAAGAAGGTTCCACAAAGTGACTATCGATAAATTTAGGCCTATTTGAATATTAATTTTATGTTACCAAATTATATGTTTCCTTTGTTACAATGCCTTTACTTTAGAATTTAGCATGGCATGTCTTGTGTGATTAAATATGCGAGTGTCTTGCGCGACATTTAAATTTGACTGAATTATAATTTTAAGTGGAATGAGAAGTTTATCATAGGGGCTTCATTTTTTACTCATAACTGACGTATTTCCCACGTAACATTTAGATTTTTGTAACATATAATTTGTTAACAAATTGTGAATGATGTGTAATACTTTTTATTAATTGAAATATATATGGTTAGTATATCATAATAAATAAATAAATAAATAAATATATAATTATTAATGAGGTCACCTGTATCTAGTTTACTAACAAAAAAATTGACATTAATAACTATTCTTTAAATATTAGTTTTCTAATAATTATTAATTATTTTAGTATTTGTCGTTTGGCAGAAACTCAAGGAGGTAATGAAGACTATGAAGGTGAAGGGATTTGTTCAGTCAATTATCTCCCAAGATATTGTGGAGGGTATCACTGCACTGATCCAGTGTACCGGGCTGGGTGTTCTTCGACCGAATACCATGGTTGTTGGCTGGCCCTATCAGTGGAAGGAGGAGTCTGATACCAGCTCATACTTTGATTTTATTGGTTAGTGGTATTTTTTTATATTTTAATATAATATATCATAGATTACAGTGAAATAAATTTTAAAAAGTTTATGTTAAATTATTTAAAAAAATGTTGCGTGACAATTGCTATTGGCATTAAAAAATAAGAAATTTGTGACTTAAGCAATTAAAATGAAAAGGATTCTTGTTTTGAAGTATGGGAAAAACAAGGAAAGTTCACGTAAATGAAATCAAAATGCAATTGTAACAAAAAGATTTGGTATAAATATTTAACAATTTCGTAAATATGGATAATAGGAAAATAAAAAGATAATGAAATTACAATATAATTGTCTTAACATTTTTAAACGCCATTATCCTTGAATATGCTAAATTGAAAATGTGCTTTAAATTAAATCTCTTTCGAAAAACAGGTACTTTAGATTAATTCATAAAAACTCCTTAAAATCACATACACTCTCAAAGGATTCAATATACCCCAACAATAAATGAAATAAATTACAGTCAGGTTTATATACAAATAGCTTTGACTGGACGAGAGCCTCTAACATAGAATAGACCTTCTAGCCATATAACCCACCTGTCTGATTCTGCCACCACCACAGATGCGATCCACCGCATTGCGGCCTCCAAGATGTGTCTTGTTGTGCCCAAAGGGGTTGTCTCCTACCCGGAGAGTGTGGTGTGCGGCAACATCGACGTCTGGTGGATCATGCATGACGGAGGGCTGCTCATCCTGCTCCCCTTTCTACTCAAAAAGTCCCACGTGTGGCACAAGTGTCACCTCCGGGTGTTCGCGGTTGCCACCGAGCTTGACAACAACATTGAAATGGCGAAACGGCTCAATACCTGGATGTATCAGCTCAGGATCAATGCCGAGGTCTGCCTGTCTGTTCGTATCTCTCTCTCTCTCTTTATCTTGTGGCCAATTTTTAAAAATAATTTTGAGGGTCAAAATGCCAAAATGCACGATTTAAAAATTTAATTATCCTTATATAAAAACTGATAACTCTGAAAACGAAACTTATACTCAGAATAAAAGCAGTTCTTATATACTTACAATGTCACTGTTCGCTTTTTATTTATACTTATATGTATATGGTACTGTACAGTGTATATTATTAAGTTCTTAGTTGCTAATATTGATCATTACAACGTTTTTTATTCAATATTAATTTTTAATATTATATAAAATTAAAAAAACTTTTTAAATGATTAAACAATGTTAAGCCTAACTAAAACGTCCAAACTGGCAATCCAATTCGATTAGTAATTCAATGTCTGTTTTTCCCAAATTACTGTTGATATGGGACGAATTTTTAAAATTATTTCCTAGAATATCAATTCACTATACTAGTTCACACTTTTACTAATAAATATTTATTGAAAAATAAACCACATCATGTAAAATGATTTTACAGTGGTTTATTTTTTATATTTTTTATAATTTATTATCCAATTATTTTATTGCATTTTAATAATCATGCCAAACCCCTCAGTAAACAATCATCAAATTACCTTCTCTCATTTCTATCAATGGGCAGCTTGCCACAGACCCCTTTCACCCTTCATGATAATGAATTGATATTCGAATAAATAATAAATATAATTACAATTTGTCCGCTATATTAAAGCAGCCATATATGTTATGTACATTCAGTAACTAAATTACTTGATACATACTACTTACTTATCTCATTTATTTAATGGAAGTTTTAATTCAATTCTAATTTATCAAATGATTTTATTCATAAGATGAGCTATTTTGGTTGTTACATATTGTTAATTATTTTAATAATATGTTGTAATGTATCATCACAGTATATCGTCATAGATATCTGATGAGAGTTCTATTTTTTATACTTGATTTTTCTTAATGAACAGTCTTTCTCACTTTATTCTCACTGATATGAAATATGCTCTGGCCACGTATAATGTATTGTCATTAAATTGTCTTGATAACTTTATCGATAAGTAGGTGATCTTGTAGAAGTTATTTCTAAATTATTCATCAACTCTTTAGAACACAAGCTGTATATATTATTTTTAGCAGAATAGAAAATAAAATATAACTGAAGTAAATGTTTGCTGTCTTTTTATTAAGAACAATTTTTATCTGTGAAAATAATAAGTACAAAGCAAGTTATATGTAAATATCCCCTTATCCCCGTAAATATAATTCGAAAACTTTCAGTTTAAAAAGGTAAATAATTTAGAATAAATTTTTACATGATCATCATAGTTTTCTTTGTTCTTTTCTGTATATGTTTATTGTAAGTATGTCACAAAAGTAATCTTGGATGTTTTAATATATTTGACCTCAGGTAAAAGTTGTTGATCTTCCGTACGAAGATGTCACCCCCTTTGTACATGAGAAAACTCTCCAGATGGAAAGTAGAGCCAAGTTTCTTAGAGAATGCCGAATCGATTTTGCATCTGCCACTTTCGAAGTAATTTATAAAAATAAAATACTTACATTTTTTTGTTTTTTTTCTAAAGTAACCATCTTACGCTTTTTTCGCGAATTTCAGTCAGATGCTGTGTTGAAGCGATTAGACATTCCACTATCTGCTATGAAGATTGAAGAGACATCCGAAACGTCCAACCAGAATGACAACGCCGTTCGTATGCGACGTCCCCCTTGCATTTGGGCGGACCCGATTTCTGGAGTATCCGGCTGCCAGGAGAGCCACAACTCGACCATTGTCTCCTCGAAAAATAGAGGAGTGGCTGGTGTGTGTCCAAAATGTGGCGCTCAGGTCCCGGCGGTCAAGAAGGAGAAAGTCGACGACGTGAAGAAGGCGGCTGCCGTGTCTGTGATGCCAAAGACGTATGATGACGATGATGTGGCGCCCATAAACTTGCTAGAGAAGGTGCACAACGCAATCAGGCTCAATAAGGTGCACAAATTAATAAACATGTTTTTTTAGTATTATCATGTGTATTCATATTACCAACGAATAATGTTATTATTTTGTTTTATTGTAGCAAATATTATTACGAACGATTCTTGTTTTCTAATTTTAACATATGTTAGAGTGCTATTTTTATTGTGTATAAGTAGTCTATATCTTTTAGTTTACTTTCGTTTAGAGTTTTGATTACGATTATGATGTATATGTGTGTACGATTGTGTATGAATTGTTCAAAACGAATGTTCATTATTTTATAACTACACTATTACGGATAACATTATTTAAACGCATTTCATTTTTTAACATAAAACGGCATATTTAACGCTGTTGTATCTAATATATTTTCATATATTATATTATATATATATATATTATATTATATATATATATATTATATATATTATCATATTTTAAGTACAAAACATATATATTTATGTGTATAATTATAGGATGACTAATTATGTAATAATTAAAATTAATTTTTAATAGTTATTTTTTATTTATGCGTAAATTATCTTATTTATTAATTTTTTAATGGCTTTCAAGAACTATATAATTAAATAATGAATATGTATTGTAATACCATTATTTACTAATACAAAATTAATTAAACATTATTTTGATTAAAATATAAAAAGTATGCATAATTAACTATTCATTGTTATGTTTCCTTCATGATATCCTGTTACTACTTTTAGAATAATCGAAATTAATAATGCTTATCCTGAAAATCATGCATAAATTATCAAATTAAAATGTTTTTTCGAAAGTATTATAAAAATTTGAAAATCAATTGAAACAAGTGCTGGAAATCCACCTGCAAAGTTATCAAGAAAAACGATAGATTGATAATCTAAATATTTTAAAATTCAGTTTCTCTATTTATTCTTAAATCCTAATGTTCTTTGTACTAGAAAAGTTTTTTGAATGTTGAACATATTTTAAAAAGATTATGTAAACCATTTAAAAGAAAATATTAAATGTTAAATATAAATTGAGTAATTGTCATTTATAATTATAATAATTAATATTAATAATAATTTTTTAATATATATTTTACAGATAAAAACCTATAAAATAAGAAATTTAGATTTATAGATTATATAGATTATATAGATTATAATATAGATTATAATATAGATTATAAGAAATATATTTTACAGATAAAAACCTATAAAATAAGAAATAAGAAACCTAATGTTTCCATATTCATGTAATAGCTATCAACAAGTTAGACGCTCAATTTTTATTTGACTATCTTAATAACCTAAAATAGAAACTGCTTAAGACTAGAAAATAAACAGCGATATTTGTAATTAAAAACAATTCACGATACAGTCGTCTGACAATTGAATTCAATTGGCTGCCTCCCGCCTCTTATATGTATCGCAGGTGATTAAAGAGCGGTCACTCCACGCGGAGATAGTTGTATTGAACCTGCCGCCGCCGCCAAAGCAGCGCAATCACCTGCTCAACTACATGCAGTATCTGGAGGTGCTCACAGATGGGCTCGACAAGGTTCTCCTGGTTCGGGGCAGCGGCAAGGAGGTAGTCACTGAGTTCTCATAAACTACTGGCTACTATGAGATATTCAGCCATCAAACACTCTTTCTGTTTGTATTCCATTATTATTGTATGTTGAAAAGTGAAGCAATGTCGTTGTTTTATTTTGTTTTACAATGTATCTATTCATGAATTTATACTACATATTGAATACTCTGCTCGATGCTTTTGTTTTATATATTATTATATTTAAAAATAAACAATTTGTATTTGAAAGAAGTCTGTTTATATTTTAAATGTTTTTGTTTTTTGCGTTCATTTATTGTATTAACTATATTTTTATTCAAGATGGTGTACGAAAAGTTGAAATTGGTATGTGAATAAAATACATGATATACATATACATAAATACAAGATATACTAATAATATATATATAAATACATTGTATAAATTACTCACTTCGCTCACATTGTACTGAAACCAGTTCTAATGGAAATAGTTTGTTACAAGGTCAAATTGTGTCTAGTACCGCATTTTATACTAATTGTCATAAAAAATGAAAAACACAAAAATTATGCGATTATAGTTTCGGTTTTATTAAGAAACAAATATTTTTCAAACAAAAATAACATTAATTATTATAGTTCATTAAAATAATAAAATGTCATTAATTAAATATTTCAAATTTGATTTGAAATAATGAGTTGAATATAAAAAATCAATTAAACAAAAAGCAATATCAATAGTAGTAACAATAACGTTTGATTAAGTAACTATTTAATCAGATTTCTTATTATAATTGATTATATATGCATTCGTAGAAATACAGTCAAATTTGTTTTCAAAACAGTAGAATCGACTCATTGAATGTTATCCACTTGTCATGTATATGAGTATCCATAGTACAATGGTCAGACTTAAAATAATTGTCATGTGGTGAATGATGGAACTAACTGTAAAGACTTTTCATGGATTCTAAATTGTTTATTTATAATTAATCTAATATTATTTTTAAAAGTATTGATGTTTTGTGGTCCAAGGTGTATGATGGTAGTATTGGATTTACCTTGGGACGAACAATCTCGGCATTTCCAATCTTAACGTATACATTCTTTGAGGGTTAAGTTGATACAGTCTTGCATTGATTTTATTGAATAATTTATGTATAAATGAAGCAACCAAGTATATTCTATATTAACCGATGTGTGGTAATCACAAGATGAGCAAAATATGGAGTTATCAATAAAAATATCAAAATTGTTAAAAAATGGTTTAAAATAATTAAGTAACCAATGAAGTGGATCTAAAGCATCTTGTTGAGTGTATTTTTCTTTTAATTTACTAAATAAATAAACATGGTAATTCCAATAATATAATACCATCATCATACACCTTCCAAAGCATTTTATTCTTCATATAGTACGCTTTGGACAACAACACATCAATACTTTTAAAAAATAATATTGAATTAACTTTAAATACACAAATTAGAATTCATGACAACAACTTTACAATTAGTTTCATAATTGACCACATGGCAATTCTGGCCATTATACTATGGATACTCTTATACAAGACAAATGGATTCAACGATTCTAGTTATTGGAAAGAAATTTGACTGCATTTTTACGAGTGCTATATAATTAATTATAATAGGAAATCTGATTAATTAGGTAATTGATTAAATGTTATTATTACTACTATATTATCGATATTGCTTTTTGTATGATTGCTTTTTTCTATTTATTTCCTAATTTCAAATCAAATTTTAAATTAATTACATTTTATGATTTTAATGAACTATAATTATTGTTAATTTTGGAATGAAAAGGGTTTATTTCCGAATTAAACCGAAACCATGGTCGCATAATTTTTATGTTTTTGATTTTTTATAATAATTTATTACATCGTATTCTATTGGATCAACTACACAGAAGTGTTTTCAGTTTTAATTGTTTTATGCTAATGGTCTATTTATAATATTTAATTTTAAATTCTAGACAATTTTTTAAACTTTACTGTTTACTACACTTAATTAATTTAATTCTTTGACAATTGTAAACTATGTTTTGATAAATTGATATATTGTGTCTTGTTATTTTTTCCATTTCAGCAAGACGCTACTGCTTCAAAGAAAAACATAAATAACGAGATGGGTAATTTTTGTTACTTGTCTGAATTTTAAAATATATTGTAATAATACAAAATCAAAAATTCTTCCTCCATAATTTAAGTTTAAACTGTATTTGAAAATTATACGTATTTTGTGTGATTACTTTTTCTTGTATTTTTAATTTGTTATAATATTGTAAACTGCATTTCAGATCATCCTAAGTTTACAACCACAAAAACAAAAAAACAAAAAATACCACAATCTTTAAGAAAGATAGGTAAGTATTATTAACTATATAGCCTTATTTACTATAGGTATTATTAACTATAGCCATACTCTATCTGGACTTAAAAAAGTTGGTAAACATTTTTAATAGAAATATTACTTGTAATTTTTGCTATAGGTTATATTTTTAATAATTATATATTGTATAATTATATAATTATATAAATTTTATATAATTTTGTTATATTTACTATAGGTATTATTAACTATGGCCATACTCTATCTGGACTTTAAAGAGCTGGTGAAAATTTGTAATAGAAATATTACTTGTAATTTTTGATAGGTTATTTATATAAAATTAATTTTATTTCTCAGTAAGTCTTTGTCTCTTCAAATGATGCTATCTATTGAAATACCGCTTAATAAAAAGGTACCACGTTAAAAAAATTGAAAAAAGTGTGAAAGGAACAATGTGTGAAAGAGTATCTGGAAAACGTTTAAGAAGAAAGCAAAAAGTGGGGGAAAGGGGAAAAACTGCTGTGAAAGAATTGAAAATAATAAAAAGGAAGACAAAAGAGAGTGAGAGCAGAAGGTATGGAAAAAAGGGGAGAAAGGTAAGTGGATAAAGTAAAAAATAATATGAAATTATAAGCACATTTCACTTAAATAATTTAGAATTCTGATTGTGTATATTAAGCGCTTATATATGTTGTATATTCTGCGTCTTACTCTAAATCAGCTTGCAAATTATACAATAGTTCCAAACACGAGATTTTAGAATTTGAAGATGCATATGACACTTGAAAATTTAACGCGAAAATGCATTTTGAAAAACACAGTGATTTTATTTTTTTCTGAAAATATGGTTACCGAAAAATTGCGGTTACTGTTCGGCTATTATCTCATTGCACAACTTCCGCAAGTCGTATAGTAATAAATATGGATGAAATAATGTAAAAAATATATACATAAATGTAATCATTTAAAATTAAATGTATGAATAATAGCGTTTAAAAAATGTGTATCGCTCATCACTTTTCTCAAATTGAAAAACGCACTAAAGAATATACTCTAAACGAATAGCTTTTACAAATAAGCTATACTAAACTATAAATAAGCGATATTTTTTTTAGTTTATCGATATCTATTACATACTATATTTGTCATTGTTCATGTTAATTTTCATAAAAGCTGTGTATTTGATGTTATTGCATACTTAACTATGATATGCATATTTGAAAATATCCTCAATATATAATAACATTTGATATAATATAATAATTATATTTCAAAAGATAATATAAATAACTACTTATATTCTGTTTCACAATCGTATTTAATAATTAACTACGTAAAGCTGTACTTAACAAAATGGTAAATTACACAGTGTTATTTTACTATCTATTCACAAATTATAATATTACATAAATATCATAAAATAGATAATCATCAATTCTAATTATATCATAAAATGCATATTGCGCCTTTAACCAATCAGTGCTGTGTCATTTTATCGAACAGAATATTATGTTAGTATAAATACTAACCCATACTTTTTAGTGCATATTTCATCACAATCTGAAGATTCAGTACTTGCTTCAAGTAGCTTTAATGAAAATCTTCCCTTGTATGCTGTAAGTATTGCCTTAGTACGCCTTGTTTCAGATTCAATGTTATGCGTGTTGTATAGAAATTAGTGGCTTCTGTTTTTGTTATATAATATAAATATATTTTAACTACAAAATACCATCTAGTCGAAATAAGAAAGTCCTACATATTAATATTTAAGTAAAAGGACTTGATTCTATTATTTTCTAGTTTTAATTAATATGTTTCTTATGTAATTTATGTAAATTTATAATAATTACTCATAATGATTAGTAAATAATCATTAAAATTAAGTCATAAATAGCGATCTTGTAAAGAAGTAGGTTGTTGTTGTTTTTAACCCCAGTCGTATATCAGAACCACTTCCCAGGATTTTAATAAAAGCAGTAGTTGAATTGATATTTGTCTAAGGTGAAGATTATGATGGTGAACTTAGGTGTGGAGAGATTGATATTATATGAAACTATGGGATATTCGTCAATGATTGGGAAGAATGAAGTTGTGTTATATTCATGTTTCCAGTTTGCTTGTCAATGTAGTCGATTTTGATATCATCCTTGCATTGGGTATTTTTAGAGTGTTTCTTTTGTGGAGGGGGAATGTTATGTATTCAATAATTGAAAAGGACCGATGAATTGACAATCGTTCGATGTACTTTGAAATGAATGTTTTTATGTGATAAGACTGTTTTTATATTATGTGACTTGACTTTCTTTCTGTCATGGATATAATTATTTGGTAGGGTTGATATGTGAATTAGACAGGTCATAGTAAAAGAGATAGTTGTAGGTTTCCTGGAGCAGCATATTTTAAAATAAAATAGAAGAAAAAGCACAAGCTGCTGTAAAATAAATATATTTATTTTACAGCAGCTTGTGCTTTTCTTCTATTTTATCATAGTAAAAGAGTTTGTTGGTGATGTAGTGCATGTTGATTGAGTCGAATGCTTTAGTAAGATTGAGGACTGTGACAAGTATTCTGAGTGGTGGCTTTTGTGAGTTAAAACCTACCGATGATATGGTTTGTAATATATGTTTTGTAGGGCTATTATAATGTTATATTCGCCTCAGGTATGAAGCCGAGTTTGTGGGATGTTGTGTGTGCAAGTGTTTGGAAGGATTGAAAGAGAAAGCGTTCGATTGTTTTGGTATAATATGTGAAAGGAGTAATATTGTATTTGTAAATATCATAAGCTGTCTGGTTTTTTTTCTTTAAAGATTTGTGATTGTAATGGAGTTCTTTCAGTTTATGGAATTTGGTTTGTATGACCAATATTGTGTTGATTGTGTTGGTAATGATTTAATTGCCGATTGGACCGAAATGCTTGAGATGTATGTCTGTGAAGTTTTCGGGTCCAAAAGCAGTATTATTTTTATGTTAATGAAAGGTGTAAGGGGGAAATGTTTCATGCAAGCCTGAAGTTTAAATGCGGAACTTGAAAATTTGAGAGCTTATGGTTAAAAACGTCTGCAGTGTTTTAGTTTGTATAAAGAAAATTTGGATGAATGTTTTGTACGAATGCGATTTAGGCAGTGATGTCGTATGTGATATCTTTAGATTAATATTGGGTGTATTGCTTGATGTGTTTTGGGTAAGGGAGTTCTTGTTGTTATGCAAAGGTGGAATTGTTAGATTTGGCCGACGATATCGGCTCCCCTGATGTCGAGCATAAATGAGTGCTAACATCGTTTGCTGTGTGCATTGAAGTCACCCAGGATGAGATATATGTTTGTGGGGTTGCGTACGTTATTGCTGTTACGGTTGAAGATAGCTGTATCATACGACGATAAAGTAAAACAATGTCATTGTCAAAATCCTGTAAAATTTATAAATTTTACCTCAATTACTTTTTATTAATAAGTACCTTTTTTCAAGCAATATCGGGAAATTCTAACTTTTTCTATAAAAAACTAACAAAAATGTTGTGATTATTTTTATTTTCTGGTTCAACAAGGTACATTTTACAAACAACCAAAGTTCTATTTCAGGATGAACGGGGGCGAGTTGGTGGTACATCGGTTGGTAGTTACCTCCTTAAAATGGACTTGAATCGCACCCCTACAATCATTTTATCAGACGAGGGAGCTAAGAAATCATCACAATCGGTAATTGTTCTGATTGAATGTATGCTTCTTGTTGGAAATGCTTCTTCTGTTAAATAAGTATTTTAAAATTATTAAAGATTTTTATTTTTTAAAGTAAGTTGTGCCTTTTCATGAGGTTAATATCTTACATTATATTATTATATATATACATTTTGAATTATTGTTTTCGTATTATTTAATTGTAGAAATGTTGTGCACCAAAGAAAGTAGGTGAAATATTGTGGTTTGTTTGCACTTGACTCATTCACATCGTTAATCCATATCGTACCAAAGCTCTTGAATTATTAAGGTTTTAAACAAATTTTACTTTTTTTTTAACTTAAATATCACCAATTAGATGTTTAAATCGGGCAATAGGAAACCATAATAACCAAAATAGAAATACTTGATTCTGGCTAAATTCAAAATCATTTTACATTTGATGTGGTAGGGGGTTACGTTTGGGGGGAGGGTTCATGCAGAGAGACTCCTGCCATACTACTTATTATTAAACAAAACAAGGTTAAGGTAGTTACCGATTAATTCAAGGTTACAGAGTTCGATTTTGTTAATTATTAATTCATTCAGAGGTACCCTATTGGTAGTAATAGATCATCCAAGTACAATTATTGAGTTTTCCCTAGTACGATGCATTGAAGCCATTCAATGTCAGATCTGGATGATTTCAATTGGCATATTGACCAAGTCAAGGTAGCTGAGTGTGATTTTACTACTTATAAATGGATTAGAGATACCCTAATGGTAGTAATCGATCATTCAAGTACAGTTATTGATTTTTCCTAATACGGTGCACTGTAGCCATGTAATGTCAGATCCGGAGTATTTCAATGGGGAGTCTGATTAAGCCAAGGTAGCTGAGTTTGATTTTAATACATACGAATTGATCAGAGATATCCTAATAGTAGTAATCGTTCATTCAACTACAATTATTTATTTTGCTAATATGTTGCATTGAAGTCATGTGATGCCAGATCCGGGTGGTTTCAATGGGTATTCCGACTAAGTCGATGTCGTTGAGTTCGATTTTTGTACTTAGAAATCTTTTATTTTGATTCATATTGATTTTTCTTAATATGATGCGTCGCAGGCCTGAATCGCAGATCACGCCTACTAAATCAAGTATGGAAATTGGTTTGAGATATAGTACTGCTACTATAGTATATTACGTAGATACTATAATAATACTATATGTATGTACTATAATAATACTATAAGTATGTACTATAATAATACTATAAGTATGTACTATAAGTATATACTATAAGTATGTACTATGAGTACATACTATAAGTATATACTATAGGCATATACTATAAGTAATACTATATAGTATATACTATATAGTATATACTATAAGTATACTTTAAGTATATACTATTAGTATGTACTATAAGTATACAATGTATACTATATGTATATACTATATAAGTAATACTATATAGTATATACTATAAGTATATACTGCTATTAGTACACAATAACATTTTAATACCCTAAACTCTTAAAACTTTATATCCTGATATCCCTAAACTCCTAAATCTTTAAACTCCTAAATCCCTAAACTCCTAAATTGCTAAATCTCTAAACTCCTAAATCTCTAAACTTCTAATATTCTTAAACTCCGAAAGTTAATACCATAAACTTCTAAATCCCTAAAATCCTAAAATCCTAAACTCCTAAATATCTAAATTCTTAAAATGTATCCCACTTATATTGAATTATTGAAGCAGACGTCATGAATGAGATATAATGTCATTTAATATGATTATTATTTCAAAAGTGACAGAGTAGGAAGGTGTAAGTATTTAGGGTATAAGAAAAATGTCAGTGGCACTGTTCATCGTCGTCATCGCTCGGGTTATCAGTAATGTCGATATAGCCTTCTCCGACTTGACCAACCCATGCTCACTGTCTGACTTTCTGTCTAACTTGATCTCGAAATATGTACGACTTCTTTTTATAGCTTCTTCCAAGACGGAGTATTGGGATATTACGGTGTTATTATTCGAGTATTGATTTATAAATTAGTTATATTACTTTATCTTTGGTACAACTATTGAAAAATGTCAGGTGATGCTGAATCCTTTGTTTCACAAGTTTTCAATCTCTTTCAGTGTCCGCGAGGATGCTCTATGTTCCCCAATATCTTTCAGTAGAATATGTCCAACAAGGAAGGAATTAGACGTACTGGAACTCATCCGTACACTATCGGTATGGTTCTTGTTATCACCGACATAATCACTATCTGGTATGTTGGAAGTAGACGCTTCCTCTTCAGACTCCTTCTCCTCTTCCTCTTCAGACTCTTCACTTTCCACGTGCTGATGCTTATATTTTTGTTTAAGGTTTCTTGTAGTATAATTTTTCTCCTGCTTCTCCTCCTATCATCTCTCTCGATCAAATGCTTGTTACGATTGACAAATTCTGATGAATCCATAATTTCAAAAATATTAGATAAAATGTATTGAATGCTGTATCATATTTATAGACTTATGCCAATAAACAAGAAGATAATTCTAGAATTACATGAACACATTGTAAAAACGAACATGGATATCCGACTCAAGCACAATGATAGTATGACTGTTGCTGGACCTTCAATGTCAGGAAAGACTACATTTGTGGAATTTACTACAATCTCGTCATCTCTTATTCAATGAGCCACTGCAGACTATTCATTGATTAATATGAACAGACTATAAGCCGCCAGATGACCTTGTCAGTTTTATCAAAGTATATGAAATCGGCCTGCCTGATTCGTTTGATATTTTAAAACCACATGATTGTGTTGTACTTGATGATTCGATGGAGGAGGGTAAAACTTCTCAGCCACTAAGTGTCTGTTTACAAGAATGGTACATTACCTACACACCTTCGACATTAATATTACTCAAAATTTATTTCTCACAGGTAAGGATACATGTACTCGATCACTGAATACCCAGTACATGGTCATGTTTAAGAATCCGAGAGATTCCAGCCAAATAAGTCACCTGTGTCGTCAAATGTTTCCTAGAGAATCGAAATGGCTTACCTCTGTCTTCAAGGATATTGTGCACGACAATCCTCAAGCCTACATATTTTTAGATCTACATCAGACGACACCTAAACATTTACGAGTGAGACGTCAAGTTCTTCCCCGTGGGAAGCCACACTATGTCCACAAGCCGACAAATATTATAAACAGGAAGATGGGCGATGCAAGGCTGCTAAAATTGCCAAAATGAACGAGTCACCATTTGTACGAATGATTCGCATAAGTTAATCCTAATTTGAGACTTTGAAAAAACGGGCTCCTAATTATGAGGAGAAGGATGACCAACTCTTTAGAAAAGATCTACCTCTAGATCAATCACTTAAAATTCATACTCATGATCTACTGGAAGCCAGACGTGGACAAAAGCAGGAAGACGGGCAACAGGAAGTCTCGTCTCCTCAATCATCTACAAAAGCGCAATCACCACAAGTTCCAGCACTAGTATCACATACAACAAGAGAGTGCAAGTAGACCCTACTACTTGCAATAAATGCATTTACAAAATAATGTCGGACTAAAGGACGCATCTTACTGGAACTTCTAACTAATCATGGAATTCCCTGGGATGATAGAGGTTAACTTTTTGATGATAATAACTAACCAATTGTCAAGTCACATATTTTTATTTGAAATGCTTTGCTGTGGATAATCGATCTAAACTGATTACACCTTCAATCGGCTGGTCTCAAATGAAAAGACTGATACAAGAGTACAACATACCGGCATAGTATATAAGAAATATACCCGACGATAATGATGAATGTTCCTGAATGACCGATTTCTAAGTACCAAAATCGAACTCAGCGACCCCGACTTAGTCGGAATACCCATTGAAACCACCCGGATCTGGCATCATATAACTACAATGCAACGTATTGGGAAAATAAATAATTGTAGTTGAATGAACGATTACTACTATTAGGGTATCTCTGATGAATTCGTAAATAGTTAAATCAAACTCAACTACCTTTGCTTATTCAGAATTCCTATTGAAATCATTCAGATCTGACATTGAATGGCTTTAATGCATCGTATTTAGGAAAATACAATAATTGTACTCGAATGATCGATTACTACCAATAGGGAACGTTTGATCAATTTCTAATTAGCAAAATCGACCTATGTGACCTTGGATTAATCGGAAACAACTTTTAAATAATTTTACATTTTTGGGGATATTTCGGTTTTTGGGGGGGATGCAGAGACTCCTTTCATACTGCTATAATATATACACTAAATTCGAATTTTTAGTCATTATAAAACAATAAAACATTCTGAGGTAGGTAAATACCATTAATTTAATGAATAAAACGTGTAGTTTAATTGATGTAAAACTTATAATTGTTGTTTGTATATTTATAAATTTCAGAAATGTTGTGCACCAAAGAAAGTAAGTGAAATATAATAATAAATAATAATATATTGGCTTTAATTCCAGTAAAAGGGGGTGCTTTTAAATAGGAACAACATAGGAACATCATATAGGA
>JAUZND010058687.1:0-18485 GCA_034780555.1 Coelogynopora nodosa
CCACGGGCGCAGGTACGCTAGCGCAGGGGGGGGGAGGGCAATGACATACATGTAGGTGCATTTCATCTATTATGTATGACGCATGTAAAGCATAACTGATATTTAACCGTATATCAAGAACAGACGCTTCTTTTGAAGGTATGTTATAATTAATTAGGAAGATATGTGACCAAATAAACCGTCAACCTTCAGTTTAACAAATACAGTTAAATATTGTCTATCAATTTAGTACATTATGATGATGTCGTTCTCTATCTATATGTAATTTGATATCTACAACACGTTTGATTAACCATCACCGTCACTGTTATGCCAAAAATATGTACTAATAATGCATTAGATATATGGTGGAAGTGATCTATTTTTAGACTATATTGATCATCAATGACGTCATAACAGGTATCAGTAATCATCACAAGTAATTAATCATAACGTATGCAAGAGTGTGAATGATCAATAAATTATTTCCGCCTACAAGAAGCTTAAAGGCCTTTTTGATACAGATAACATTAATTGAAAAATCAGTGAAAAAATATACATTTTGGCCTTTTCTATTAGGTCATCAAGTTCTTCAGTATAATAATATGTCCTTGAAAATATATGAAATCGAACCAGACAAGAACTGAAACTTTCCGAACGATTGGCTGAGTCGAATTTGAGTAGTAAATTGCATCCATAGTGAGCTATTAATTTTAGTTATAACCTATCGATCCATATTTATTGTTGATTAACTGACTATCGATCTGCCCCATCAGTAACTTGATGGTGCAGAGAGCGACGATGATAACGAATAACTTATTGTGCTGATTGATTGACTATCTGGAGATATTGAAGACGACAGCCACTTTAAACGGCCACAACTGATGCACCGTTAGTATAATATTGAATAGGCAAGCGTTTGTTTCAATGTAATTCGTTATTCGTTCTCGTTGGAACGTGCACACGATTGAGACGAATTAGAAAATGTGATAATGCGGACTATTTCAGAAAGTTTAGGCATCCTATTGTAAATAATGAATGAAAGCAATAAACAACACTTCACGAGGAAGCGTGAAACATGAACCGAAAATAAATGATAGAAATACAAAAATTAATTATAATTAGCTCTTATTCTAAGATTCGATGAAGTTTAAAAAAAAATTAATATTATAAAAAGCATTTTTACAAGAAATGATTCGTTTATCCGATGTTTTCTGCCTTTATTAATGTTTTCCATTATCACTCCAAATTGCGGTGATTTGCGTTCTCCTTTAAATACATATTTATAACAAATACATGTGGTAATTAAGAGCATTTAAATATATTTTATAAATAATTCATTCGTTATGAACATTTTACATTAAATGTTTAAACTACAGTTTATCTATCATATTGATATGCACTAAATACTATATTTGCTTGCGCCTGTCTTCTCTAAAAAAAAATTCCAACCGTCACAATTTCTGATGTCAATTATTAATACTGATATCATTCAGACACATTGTGTAAGAATCCCCCTCCCAGCATCCCCAACCTCCACTTAGCCCATTTCAGTGCCCCCCCCCACACCCCAACCCACCTCCTCCACAAGTCGAGTGGTGAAGCGACGATGCGAGATGCAGTGAGGCGCCGTGCAGGAGTCTATCGGAAGCTCGCACAGATGCAAGTGCAGTCGACTCACGATGTTCTCCTGTGACGGGGAGAGAGAGAGAGGAGAGATAATGATTGTAAGGGATAAGTGTCGAATCCACACCTGCCCAAAGGGGAGGGGATTCCCCCTTCTTTCTCTGGAAAAGCTAGGGGGAGGGGTGGTAAATAAATATAAAAAAGAAAGGGGGGATGAGGAAAAAGTGAAAAAATAAGGGATAGGGTATAAGAAAAAGAGGGAGAGGGGAATAGGAATAGGAACAAATAGGAATTCCCCCCACTGAAAAGAACTGCTGGGCCGGTTTGGTCGGAAGTATTCTTTAAAATAATAGGAGAACCATATAAAATCGTCTAGCATACAATGTGTTAATAATATATAACATAAGAAGAATGACATTATTACGAAATTAATGAATACAAAATACTGGTTCTAGAAAGCATGTGTACAAAGAATCATACCGTAAATCAGACTTAATTAAACATGACGAAAAAACCCAACAAATCCGATCGATACTTAAATATGATACAACAGGCCTAGAATATGATCATAACATGACCAGATTTTAGCTATACTTGTAGAACATGCTAAACCGGAGCCAAAAAAATAAAATTCACATCAAGAGATCATAGAGTAGTCATGTGGACACTATTCTATGTAATATAAATAAAAAACATACGTCAAAAATGTATTACGTAATAAAATATCAGAAATATAGCCCCAGGTGCTAACATCGGCCCTTTATACATGAAATACATGGTGTTTATTATCAACATATTAGTTATAACATTTCCAGTGCTACTAAGTTACTAAACAAAGCTATTTATAAATCTTTCCGATTGGACTTATTGTCCACTATAATTTGTGAAAGAGCCGTAATAATGTATCTCAAATGAACTCGGCATTGACTGCAATGTGCCGTCCACATTTGTATCTCCAAAAAATACTCGTATATATACAACTAAGAGAATAATTATTTAATAAATAACTTGATACACTTGCTCGAACCTTTAGAGCTATAAGAATCTCTGAAATGACAAATATGTTCTCAGACAATTTATTACGAAACGAATACTCTATAATACTGCAACACATGGAGAAACTACAGCTGCCATACGCATCTGAAATATGAGTATCCATTGGCATACAACTGCAATAGGGGGTTGCAATTCAGTACAACGAATCATTGAAACGATATGCTTAAATACGGATTCATTCACGTCACAGAAATTCCTATATATATCTAACAATTTCACATTTTGAGACGAATGACATAAGCTGATCACATTTATAATTATCTACATAATATAAGGTTATATGTATTGTATATTATGTATTCACTTATCCAACATCTGGAACTACTTTGACACTTACATGGTAGGAAAACGTTGACCTATAGGTATTCGCATAAATTAGCCATGTCGAATTCTTTCTTTATATACTATATAGTCTTACTTATTATAGTGAGTAATGTTTAAGAATAGTAATACTAACAGTGTGTATATATATATATAGCCTATATAGTCATTACACTCCTACAGATCTCTTTCGGGTATCTCTATATATTAAACTAATTATAAAAGGATACGCGGTAGAGATCAAACTTGATATTATATAAGTTGGAGGACAGTTTCATAGAAAGTTGGCACAGTAATACATTTAATCAATGAAATAAAAGAACTCTTATGTAAAATTGAATGTATAATGAAAACGATTAACCTACAAATTCTCTTATTCATATAAAATAGACTTTTTGAATATAATCTCCTTGTATAGAAAAAAAAAACAGATGCGGTAAAAAACCAAAAGTTTCATGTTTCACATTATTGTATATTTAACATATTTTTCTATGGAAAACGAGGCAGATAAGAATTCGAATTTAATTTTTATTTAATTCTGAGATGTTAATTTTACAGATATATATGTAGTTACCGTCAAAAATAAATATTAATTATATTTCTAGTGTGTCGCTTATAATCGACTATAATAATATTCTCACTCTCCTACAATGTTTTGTTTAGCCTATACACAATACAAATATTAGTGATTATAGATAAGGTGGAAAACTATTGCCCTTTGAAGGGCATAAAGAATATTATATAGGTATCAAGAAAGAACAGTATAGCCTGAACAAAATACACTGGTTAACTGGTATTCTCATGTCTACACAGCATCTACAGCCAAAGGAAATAGAACAACGGAAAGGGAGAGGTTATTAAAACAATCCGTGAGTTCACCTTTGGGGAAAGGGATACTCGCACTGGTATTTAGTGAAGGAATTCTAATCTCTTCAATTATAGCAAAAGCGAAGACAATTAACATGAACAAACACACTTATTAGAAGAGAAGAAAAAAAATCCACTTTCAAATTGTTGATATATACATTTCAAATTCCTCCGGCTCGCTGAGAACAAAATATACCAAAAACTGACATGTAAACTGAAAAATACTGAATAAATCAAGGAAAAATATGCGAAAAGGGAAACAGAGAGAGAGAGAGAGAGAGAGATATGCGATAATGTGTCAACCTTAATCAACAGGAAAACACACATATCATTATTATAACATAAGCAAGAACTCAAATAGACAAACATGCGAACAACACATCACTCCATGAAGAGTAATTAAAGTGTTTATCGCCTGAGTCAATTATACTAAGAGTTGAGGTCAACGTCAACTATCTGAGACAGGAACTATAATTAACAACCCACCGACAGACTCAGTGTCAATGACAAGATTCGTCAATAATTAAAACATGTTATTTGAGTACACTGACTAGGTATCCAGGACTCAATTAGCAGATAAGAGCTCGCTATATCTTATGTCAAAGTGTCTGCATGTGATGTATGTGACGTTATGGATGTGTTCACATTTATGTAAATCAATGAAGATCCAAGTTTTGGTGTGGTGTCTGCATAAGTATACTCATATCAACTAATTGGCGAAATGATATGTCCAGTAATCGCTTTTATCACATTTTATACAACTCATGCATACAAGATTCACCGAAATCGTGAACTTAATCAACCAAAATAAGGGAGATATTACACAGCATTGACACAAGAGAAACGTGATAAGCTTTTCTTTTTCGTCTTTTTTACATCGGTATTTATAGACATACTTTTAAAACTGTTGTATTTAGACGTCTAGCAGATTTTGAAGGAAACGGTATATAATAAATAGGTTATAAACCATTTGCTGACATTCAATAGTTTGAGGAATGGAGCGATCAAGCTTGATTTTTCCGTCTTAATTATAAAATTTGTTTTACCGACAGTAAAAACTCGGAAATCTCTGTCTACAATATCGGCAGATTTAATAAAATGTATCTTTTATACATGAATTAACAGAAAATGGTGACTATAGAACTGCCTATAAATTGCCTGGTCTACAATCAAAAGATACGCCTTCTTAATCTGATTAAGTGAAACAGAAATAGATAATGATATACTTTCCTCAAACTGTTTAACTCGGCTTTATATAAATATTATGAATTTGAGGGTATATTCACAAAGCGATGACGCAATTTAAATGATTACACAATGTACTGGTAAACCTCTATATAGGCCTATGCCATAACTCAACATTCCAGCTCTGGTCTCAACAGTTCTCTATACAGTATATATATATATATATATAGATAATTAAACTTGTACCTCTATATAATAGTAAAGGTTGCCTTGAACTTTATATATAATATAGAGAAAATTCTGAATATTACTATATGTGTTACACGTGATTCAAAGATATTAGTGCAACAAATAAATTCTGTTGTAGGCCCTAATGAAAATGTGTCGTATTCACAGTTGAAGAAATACCGATTACACAATCCTGACGTCTATTTTTATGATAATAATTTTCCGTTAGTCAGTTTCAATAATAGGTAGCCTATTAATATTACCAAAGAATCAAACTGTTTATAAAAAGGGAAATGTTCACGATCATAGCATAATTATTGTGTATATATATACACAAATCGAAAAAAACAATTTAAGTGTATCATAAAATTACAAAAATGGAATACAGATTATCAAATCAATTATTTAAAACATTTAGCTAATATACAGTATATATCCGCATATAGATATCGACTAATCTAAACCATCCAGACAAATGAAAATAACGTCTTTAGTGAATTAACACAATATACAATTCTTACCGTAATGTTATATGATATATTACGTGACTTCAAATATACTTTTCAACTCTTTACAATGATTGATTGCATTGACAATATAAACGAGTTCAGACAGATTCAATATAATCTATTATACAGCGAGCGATGTACCCTATAACCCCCCTCTTGGTATAAGAAACAATATCTCAATAACATCTGATCGGAAGGATTTTATAAAATCAGCTGCAGCGTATATATGTAGACATCGGCAATAAGTAAACATAAGCTAAAACAATCTCGTTGAATTGTTTATAACTGATATATGTATATATAGTGATGCAACAGTCTTACTTGTACCACACCATTGTAAGCCCCCAAGAGTAATAATTATGTGCGGTGTATGTGTATCAATATGTTCACGGAGGCCTTGAGTTTTGCAGATAGACAATACATCCATGAATAAGACTTGCGACATGGCGCATTCAACAAAGAAAATATAATATAAACAACAAGTAGAAATCAAGGCAATTATAGGCCTACTTCGCGTTTTAAAATGTCGAGTTATGATATCTGTAACATTGTGAAGTTGATCCAATAAATTAAAGAGGTGTCAAACACTAAAACAATACTTTAAGATGGAATATTCTACATGGCGCGATTGTTGTCTGTGGCGAAGTGAGTTGTTATTTTCGACAAAAGAGATGTTTCGAATTCTCAACTGCATTCTATTCTATAGTATTCAAATAAAAATCTGATGATTATCTGTTATACTGTATATATATATATATAACAAGTAAAATAGTGGCCAAATTGAAGATAGTAAAAATTGAATGTGTAAGTTGAAAAAACGTTTTCGACTTATTTATTAAGCCTTTATTTTATTAGTTATAATACTATAAAGTATATATAAATGCTCATTTATACGTAGTGCAAATATGTAAGGTAGTGCAGATATGCCTATATTCGGTTATAAGGAGTAATTTTTCCCAGATTATAACAGCTCATAATGCAATAATTTTACTATTATACTTACACAACATACATATATATATATAGGCTATATATGAATAAATAACAGAAACTATTTATATTGACCGATAAAGAATGGCGAAGGAATTGATTCTACTGTATACAAAGGTTAAATCATAAATATTAATTTAATTAAGTGAACTTAAAAGGATGTCAAAACAGAAAAAAAAATTCCCTATATAGAAAAAAATGACAATGAGATAGAAATTTGGAGACTATAAAAATAGGACAATTGTCACAGGGAAAATGTACCATAACATATATATGAACACATTACAATGTAGAATCAAGAACAAAGCATCCAAAAACTACTTCAAACATATAGATTGGTTAAAATATCTTGGAGCAAAAGGCCCGGAGACCTGTATCTGTATATAATATATATATATATATATATAGCAAGACTATCCGATATATGATAAGGACGTATATGTACAACACAGATAATATATCGCATGTAAATATTGAATACTTCAATAACAATGAATGAACTATATAAATGTTAAATATAATCAATGAATATTGTTTAATAAATTTTATATGTTTATGTCAAGAAAAGTTAGGAGTACTGCATATTGCGTTTATATATAACATGTGTGTGTATATGAGTTGATGTCAACGCATAGAACTGTCGCATAAGTTCCATTCTTGACTATATAAACTCGTTTACCATGTTAGTGAACTATATATTAATCAAGATAATAAAGTCCAAAATACTCAGAAAACGGATTTTTCAAATAATGTTCTAATATATTATTATCCCCCTTAAATGATTGTCAAACGTGAAACAATTAGTGTAACGTTTACCATCTCATCATGCATGGTTTTTGAGCTATATAAAGTTGTATTGTGTACAAGTATAATGCTCGTATTTACTGTGTCTTAAGTCTGTTCCATTCTTCTAAAATATTCTTTATGTTCCCTATATATCTGTCATTCTTTTTACATTCCATATCATCAACGTATATATACCGTTAAACGATTTTTATGGTTCTTCCTTTTACTAAAAATGTTGTGAAAAAATATTTTCTTATATTTATATTCCACAATTGTTAGTAATACAAATTTCAAACAAATTACAATCGACTCAAAGCTGGACAAGTATAATACTGAAACAGTTGAGCTTCATTTGTTGTTAGAAAACCACCCATTGTATATACTTTGCCAATATTTTAATTTTAGTTTCTATAGCTAATGTTTCGGCATCCATTATTCCAAAATACATTTACTGATTTTTTGTTCGACTGTTTTTCAATTTGTATGTGTTATATATGTTTCAGTGAAAATTGATGTGAACTACGTTTACGGATTTCAAATTGTTTATATATATATTTGTTTATACTACACATATAAATGTTATAACGCACAATTGTTTGTGATTAGAATGCACCATCAATTTATCGTCAAGGCCTGGATATAGCTGCAATCTGGTTTAAAAGTAATCCGCAATATGTAAAATATTCGATATGCGATTCCTTTAGTACATCTTAGATCATTAATTATTATTGAAGTGGATTTCCGGTTTAACAAATATTGTGAAATAACGCGATTATTTTATATACCTAATCATCAGCAAAGTAATATATTACGTCCAGCTGTATTATGTATAAATGATTCTTATATGCGAGTGAAAAGTATAAGCTATATACACAAAGCTATAATATAGGCCCTACTCTATACACAAATGTCTCACGATAAATGTGTGCATTTTGACATATCTACATAATTATTACATAACATGTGTACTTAGTTCGTATATTCATAAAATATTCAAATCAGAGAGATTCAAATCAGTAGAGATGTATACCGAACCACTGCGTGCCAGTGAAGTTGAGCATATAACCAGAAATATAATTCAATGATGTGATGCCCAAAATAACTGTCTATTGCATAATGAAAAGAATGAAAATTAAGGTCAGGGCAGATTGAAAGCGCTCTAGCATTTGAAGGTAGAATAATAATTCCTATTTAATTTAGTATCGAAACTATATTACACTGGCTTATCAGAATGCAAAAAGTAGCAGAACTTGGCATTATATAATATATCTACCGACAGCCGCGGAACACCTAAAAAACACACTGATGGCCACCCAACATTAATTCAGAATGGCTAAAACAGGGTAGCAACACTTCCATGGAAAACACAATTAGCTACGCTTCCTTCACATGACCAGCGTGAGAACCCATGAGTAGACGAGACACACATCACTGAAATCTTAGGAGAGGAGATCCAGACCAGCTAGCTGTTGATATGATGAGAAGATTAGAGCTCTGCTGAACCCCACACCAACCCAGTCAGATGCAGTTTGTGTATATATATGTGCACGATTGATTGCAACAGTGTACCTCTGTAACTGGAGAAGCGCGGCTTGGCAGACAGGCATCGCATAGATACAAACAACCGCCAAGTTGAGGAAACAATGCCAACTACAGTGAAACAGGTGTCGTGTGACATCACCACCGCTTCGCCGTTCAACGTTGGCGTCGACTTTCTCCATCTCCCTCTCTCTCTTCTCTCATGCTTGTCTTGGTGCAAAGGCAACAGCAGCAATCGATAGTGGTTCGTGTGTGAATCTGTGGTGTAGACCGACTATGCCGTATAATAGATATAGAACAATGCAATGCTGTGATCGGCAAAGATGGATGGCAGGATTGCTGGTTGGTGGATGTAACAACTACCGACTGGGTTTAAGCTCAACTTTATTTCGTTGTTGACATGAACGACATGAACGTTGTTGACACTACCTCTTCATCGAATAGAATAATGCTCTACTCACAGTCAGTCACCCCTAGAATTCGAGTACTCTGAACAAGTACAATATTTCCAAGTTTGGAATCATTTAATCTTCTGCCGTGGACTGCTATTTCATTATATTATTGATAACTTGGCACCAGAAACTCGAATCTTGATAGCAAACATTTTAAGGGGGTCGCATTCGACATTGGTGGAGTGCGGTTTTTGGGGACCCTTCTGTGTGTGTGTATTTAGCGATTATTTTCAAACAAATCAAAACCATATGTTCATGAAATAATTCCCTTCAATAGAAATATATTATGTATTTAAGTTCCTTGTGGATATATTTTTAGGACGAGGTCCATTTGCATTGCCTTAAATTATTTATATTTATATAAGCAACATAGTGTAAAAAATTCTAATATATATTATACTTGCTCATTTATATATTGAATTAATTGAGATTTTAAAGATATATATTTCACACAATAAATTTGATAAATACGAAAAATGTTTCTTAGTAGAACTCTCACTAATATATAGACAATAATTTTTCTTAATAATTTATACATTTTATAATTCTCTCCCTCTTCAAAAGATGAAAATTGTATTTTCATTCAGTTGCAGATAGCTTTCACACTTGGCATGTTACATTCAGAATAGATAAGTGTTATTAAACAAAAACTACCTTCAGCATCGTATCACTTTGAAGTCATTCAAAACTTACAAATCGATCTATAGGAACAAAATAATTTGTCTAAAAACTCAGAGTTCTTAGAGAGAAAAAAATTAGCAGAAGAGAGATAGAGGAGAGAGAGAGAGAGAAAGAGAGTGAGAGATAGAGAGAGGAAGGTGTCCTCTAGCGTCACACGAAAATTAAGGACCTCAAATGTAGGGTTATCAAGAGAGAGACAGAGACAGAGAGAGAGACAGGGAGAGAGACAGAGACAGAGAGAGACAGGGAGAGAGAGAGAGAGACAGTCAGAGAGAGAAAAAGAGTGAGAGATGGAGATAGAGAGTGGGAGATGTCCTCTAGCGTCACTGACTCAGACAATTTTATTTAATATGAAGATAGACAAAATAATATTTTTCCATAACGTTAAGCAATATATATTTTTTTGATAATATAATTGGAAATCCTTCTCTCTGACACCCCCCAAGTCAGGGACCTGTAGCGTTGGACAAAATTCACACGAAAATTAAGGACCTGAAATGTAGGGTTTTCAAGAGAGAGACAGAGAGAGGAGAGAGAGAGACACAGAGAGAAAGACACAGAGAGAAGAGAGAGAGAGACACAGAGAGAAGAGAGAGAGACATAGAGAGACAGGGAGAGAGTGTGTGAGAGAGAGAGAGGGCACAAAACTCACGAGGCACTCAGCCGCATCGTCCATATCGCCCAACTGGAAGCGCTGCTCGTGGGAGAACGAGCTGGCCAGCGCCCGGCGCAAACTGTCCGGCAGGAGTGTGCGCTCCCCTGAGTAGCGCATCTGTGTGAAGGTGACCTTGAGGGCGCAGAAGATGCAGGCCTGTGCGGCCCCCGTACATCGGTGGCCGGAGATACGGGCCAGGGATGTGCGGAAGACGGGCAGGTGCCACAGTACCTGGAGAGAGAGGCAGAGGAGGTGCTCTGTGCATGTGTTATCTTCCGAGATCGGTTTATAGCTTTCGCCAATTTATCTTTGGTCCCCAATTTAATATATACTCGTAATGATTGAACCCCAACAATTAATGCATTAATGAAAATATGCCAATTAATTATTAGAATACATATATTATAAATATCAAATCACTTACGTGTTATATCTGAGTATAAACTTGTTATTCTCATTCTACAAAAACTTTTATTAATTTCAATAAAAGTTATTTAAAATGAATCCTTTGAAATTCTACATTCGTATCTCCACTACCTAATTTGAATAATACTTTTCATCTATTTAAATATCAATGACCACCATATGTTAAATTTAACAAATTCAAAATACAGTTTTAGCGGTCACCAACACATGCATGCCACTTACAGAAGGTTGCATATATTAAATAGAAATATGCACGTTTGTTTTTATAAACAAACTGATTTTCGAGGGAATTCTGTATATGAGTTCCAAAAAATAGGTTAGATTTATAAGTTTTCTGGTATATGTGAAAAATAGTTGCTTTTGAATTATTGGGAATGCATAAAATAGGTTTGTTTTATAAGCAAGTTATCATGAGCGAGTACACGAATGTTTTGAGGATTTTCATTATATGACAACAGGCAGAATCTAGCAGTTTTATAATGCATGTACAAGTAAGTTAAAAGATTTCTAGAGCTCGGGATAAAATATAATACTTATTTAGAGTGTTCAAAGAAAAAAAAATGTTTAGATAGATTTTATTTGATTGTGCGTGGCACAACAGTCAGTTTCTGAAAACTTTAAGAGTTCAAAAACTGATAAAATTTTGTCTAATCTGAGTAACAAAATAAGATGTTATTCAAAATTTTCGGAACGCGAAAATATTCTATTTTAGATGGATTTAAAAAAGTCTATTTAGGGTATTTGTAACCGCAAAAAATGTTTTTTATGAGTTAGTACATTAAAAGTGTTAAGAAAAGCATTTTAAATAATTGATACCATTTAATAGGTCGTCTGCAATACTTTCAAAAACAGTGTACACATGCTGTATAAGTGAACAAAATATATCATTTTTAATACAAGGCTGATTAGAAGAAGGTAATGTAATTGAAACATCCCAAATAAAACGGTTCAAATGGGAATAAAGCAAACAACAGCTTTTCCACCTACCCTTTGTAAAATATGTCACGTGTTAAAATATAGTAATTTATTGTATTACTTTCCTTTATTAAATTTCTTACTATTATCAATTAATAATGCAATTCACTTAATTTTTTCCCCAATTTTTTAAAATATATTTAAAGCTACTGTTATCATATTAAGCATGTAAGTTAATGAGATCTTTCTAAAGGTACTAGTATAATTATAAATACAATATATATATATATATTATACATATTTATTTATATATATTATTCTCTTTTCAGAAACTAAGCTACTAACAGATACCTGAAATGAGAATAATAAGGAGAAAATAATCCTCAGAGCCTAATTAGTTTACTACTGTGATTCTACAAAATAACAAATTCAACAATTACTGATCCTAAAAAAGCGACGATTGAATGCACAGTAGGTCAATACTGAATTTAAACATGTGATAATGCTCTGAGTTCAGATAGCGAGACACTTTATTTATAGAACAAAATTAACAATTTTAAAACAAATTAGTCGCACTATATAATTGTATTTAACATTTAAGCATTGTATTTCTTTACAGATCATGCTTCGAAAAAAACTAAACAGTCATAATAAATTGGTCTCAAATTGAATTAAAAAAAGACTCCTTCTCCACATTCTATAATCCTACACTTGCACTGGGCCGATATAATATTAAACCTGGCGACGTGTGTTGTTTGTGTACTGAAGCTCACCTGAACGGCACAGTTGAGAAAGCAGTTGTTCTCGCCCGGTTTGTTGGCCAATCCCTTGCTGGACTGAGGAGGCAGCCGTGAGATGGAGAGGGATTGTGAATCGAGACTGTAAACTGACATGCTGCCAGTGGATGTCTACCACTGAAAGGACCAAAAACCATGACAATAATTTATGGGTTTATAATAAATTATAACTATGATACAATGATATTGATAACATATTCAATGCAATGAAGCTGGAGGCATTTTACAATTAGCAAATGATATGACTGGCTAACTAATCAAAGCACACATTGAAATTTTTAAAAAATTATTTTCAACAACAAAAAATCATAATAACAACATAAAATGTAAATAGTATAGTAAAAGAAAAAATATACAATTAATAAAATTATGTCATAAACCATGTAATAATATGTTGTTCATGTATAGCATGTTTTATTATGCAAATCAGTATATACAATATAATTATTATATAGTAGAAGTAGTAAATATAGTGTTAGTAGTAAATGGAAAGATATGTTAGAACAATTTTGTTACAACTATCTTAGATGGCGCAAATAGGGGGTCATTTAAAATATATAAATGTCATATTTAAATTGAAAATAAGTATGGTCAACAATTATTTTCCATTATGTTTTCAATTTAGTAGTTACACTACATTAATTTGATATTTTAATGAATAATTTTTCATTGGATATCGAATATATATATACAATTTAAAAATAATACAATGATTGTATTGGAATGAACCATTCAGAACAATTATATAATATTATATAATTGTATTGACAAATTCTTAGTATATTCACACAAATATATTTATAGAAAGATAAATCATTCATTGTTGATTTTATTATAATTTGAAATTAACAAACATATTTCAACTCAATAAGAATAATCATTTCCTGAAATGGTCAATGCTTGTAGATGTTCATAACTAACCATTCAGAAAAATTAGTAATGTGTGTCATCATGATATCTGCTGGCTATCTAATGTAATACCAATGAGATTTTAAATAATTAATTAATATACTCACAAAACACTTAAATAGTTAATTTTTTAAATTTAAACAACTTAGTTATCATTGGTTTCTGTGTTTTGATGGGGAAAGAGTGAATTAATCTTTACAATTCTAATTTAAGATAAATTTTCAACACTGGCATGGATGCAGGATTTTCATTTAAAGGATCAATATTCCAGAGAGGTGTAATAATTTTATTGAGATAAACTTTTAATCTAGTATATTTTTACAATTTATGATGGTAACAAATCAGCAGGGTTGAATAACCAGATTTCCCCTTTTTGAAGTAGTCTCATATCATCAATAAGTAACATATTATGAACATTTTCTACAGATAGATAGGTAAGAAACTAAATTATGATAGAAATATTACCTCAATATAATATCCATTTAAAGGGAAAATGTTATAGAACTTTTAGAAATTTAAAAAATATATTATAAATCAAATTTAATTTAAAGATTTACAAATATATTACAATGTCATTAAAAAATTTCCATAACTTATATTAAGCTTTTAGAAAAATGTAGACATTTCATAAACAATAATTACATCAATTAAAATATTTATATATATTTTTTATTTATACATAAAAAAATTAAATAAAACTTAACTAGGCCTTTATCAATAAAATAATACATTTTGATTAATATAAAAAAACACAAATAGTTCAACATTGCAATATACTATAACAGTATATGCCATAAACATTACTTACAGTTGAACCTGCTTAATATCACAAACGTATGTATACCTACTATGTAAATTATGAGATATATATTTAATTAAAAGTGAGAGACACATACATACATATGTTAGAATGAAATAAAATACAATAATAAATTGTTAATCTAAATTACAAAATATGAAAGCCACTTTTTTTTGGTCTGAAAACAATTAAAACAAAGAGAATTCTAGAAAATTACATGAAAGTAAACAGGTTTAACATCATATTAATCAAGTCAATTTACTAAATTTTGTAATAATAAGCAAAAATTATATTAAGCAGATTTATTTTTAAGAAATTGATTATTGTAGAATCAACATCAGGTTATATTTATAACTTTAAATATAAATATTGAGGATTAAATTTAGTCCGAATTGCATATTAAATCTTTTGTGTGATAAGAGGATATTTTGGCACTTATATAAAAATGTATGTCCCACATTTTATGAAATGAAAATAGTTAAATAGACAAAAAAGTTTTAAAAAATAAAGGCCTTTTTGATTATACTTTTAATATAAATATGAAAGTAAAACTTTAATTTCAAAGAATGTGCATATAAATTATTTATTTATAATATTAATATTATAGAGAAATAAATTTTAATTACATGTTTTTCAAACAGACACTATATTAGATCATATTATATAATATTATATAAATATATATTAGATTATGTCATATTATTTATAATATAATGAATAAATTATTTTGATGTGCTTTCTTAAAAGTAATTATTCTCTTATATATATCTAAGTGGTTATTTCATAAAGGGCAGGTAGCATATTAACACATATTATGTAAAAATTAAGATTTTAAATATGAAATTATTATTATCTCAATAAAAATGTGTTTAAACATAATGAATAAACTTTTATATTTAAACTTATTGAAATTATTGTGACTTTTTTTTTTGCTACTTTTATTGAAAAAATGGAGAGAGGCATGTATTTCCATAAAATCAAAAAAAATATTAGATAAATATTGCATTGATTTTAAAGTAATATTATATTTAATCATTCTATCTTAATACAGGGTGTCCACATTTTAAAAAAATTGATTACATTTGAGTACATACATTTATATTTATCCATTTTATTAAGTATCTATATATTATGAGCAGAATTGTCAAAAAACAGTTAGTTCATATAAAACAATTATCAAATTATTTCTACCAGTTTGCTAGCAATTTTGTCTTTTTCCTAGCTTTGTCTGTTTGTTTTTGTTTGATGTATTTATTGTAGTGTGCATTAACAAATTAGATAACACTATTAAAAATGTGTTCTTGCATACATCACAACATTTTGAGTACATTATAAAACAAATTCAGTACATTTGAAACCACATGTATTTTCAAATAAGTATGGACACCCTATTAATAAAAATATAAATAAAATAATTTGTATATATAACTTATAAATTTATTGTGATTGTCATGAAATGCCAGTTAACCAGTATTTAAAAATATTTTTAAATGCCATCATTATTGTAAGTATATATATATACATTTTCTAAGAATAAATGTAAGATATAATATTAAAACTTTTAAATAATTTCTAAACTGCTGAATAATGTTGTAATATTTATATCACAATGGTGAATATAATAATGACAAAAATATAATAATGACTATTAACTATTATGAAAGTATTATGGTGAGGGAACTTGCCATAATAATGATAAATCTATACAAAAGTAAAAGGGTAAAAGTATAGTTTAGCAGTGTAAAATAAAAACTTTATTTTTAAATAATAAATAATCACATATTTCAAGTAATAATAGTAGAAAACACAGGTATATTTTTGTGGAAATTGTGGTACATGAATTTGCATAAATATGAAGGAAAAAGAATTTGATTTCTGATTTACTATGCTGGCATCTGAATTTCTATATTTCTTTTTCAAAAATTTTTAACTGATTGTGTATTAATTTTCTTACTATCAGGATTAATTAAATGTGTTTATGATCAATTACATAATGGGTGATGACACTATTGTTGAGATTCAGCTATATTGGAATTTTGAATGCACTCTATGTCTATAACTATGAAGGGTTCCCTATGGCTATGAAGTTATCAGTTTCTGTTCTAATTTTATGCCACTAAACTATACTTTAACCAATAAAAATAGTTTACATATAACTATAAGAATAAATATTACATATATAAGTAAGGGATCAATTAAGTGAAAAATTATTTAAGAAATAAAAAATAAATGTGAAAATATTAGTATTTGGGTGCATTGCCATTATTTGACAAATGTTGCTACAAAAATATTTCAAAATGCTGATTCAACTAAAAAATAAATGTAAAAGTATTAGCAGTGTCCAAATTCATTATTTGATGAATGTTGATACAACGGTAAACCTTAAGTTTAGCGTCGGAAATTATTTTAATTTGTTCGCATTTATTTAATGTAAACTAAGAATGAAATAATACTAAATTGATATATTTAGACATACAAAAATATGCATAACACAATATAAATGCCACAAATACATTGTATTTTATATTACGAAATGCAAATAATATAAATTATTTGTTTAAATATAGGCCCTATATGTTTTCATAGTAAAAAAATTTAAAAAGCTGAAATGGGTCAACTGTGTGCTCATATAACAATATGTAGATAACATTTTAAATGCAAACAATATTTTGGAGGATAACGTGACTCTTTTTATGCTAATCCCAGCGCTACAGGACAATCTGTCCAGTTTACAGTGGGCGGCTAGACGTGGCCTTCTATTAAACAATGTAGATTGCAGTGTATGTCATGAACCCTGTACGCTAAACCGCTATGCACAGGGATGCGATGGGTGGAGATGGCGATGCAATCATGACAATTTATTTGTGACATTTATATTGTATTATCCAACGTTAAATCTTTATTTTTGTACTTAAGTCTTAAATAATAGTTTATTTATTTTATCATTCTGTATTTCTTAGACTTAGTTTATGTTAATAATAATAAATGCAAAAAAATTAAAATAATTTCCAATGCTAAACTTAAGGTTTACCAACAGGAGGTATATTATAACTAATATTAATATACCTATACGTTAATTAGTTATAACTTATAAGTTATAGTCAATATTGGGCCCAATATTCATACCTTATGTCTCTTTGAATCTATTGCTTTCCACACAAGTCGAACTTTCTTAGAAAATTTGTTATACTGAACAGACTTATTTAATCTATTGATATTATTTATATTGGCATCTACAGCAATAACATTTCTTCCTTTAGATGCTGCAAGTAAAGCATATACCCCTAAATTAGTTCCAATATCCAACATGTGTAAGTCTTCATTAACATCAAGTAAAGCATCAATATCATTTACGAGTGATGTTTCCCACATGCCAAACCTTTGAATAATGCCAGAAATTAAATCACTATTATCATATGTGTAGATTCCAACTTTCCGATTTTTGAAAAATAGATATTGAAAAAAATAAGTTTCATTTGATCCATCATTGCTGATTACATTAACTGGCTGCGCAGTTTGATACCAAAAAATAGTAGAGTGCTGTATAGATATATAAATTATAGCAGTAAACAAGATAACTGTAAGTAATATATTTCGAAATCTACTTGAAAACTTCATCCTTTAAATCAGTATGGTCGTCTGTAAGTATAGAATGTGTAATATTTGTATTTTGTTACGTTTAATTATTTGTAAACCGGGTCAAATTGTCCTCCTGATCAATATCGTCCCTCTTAACAGTTCGGATCTATATGATCAACAAGGTCG
>JAUZND010058698.1:0-18481 GCA_034780555.1 Coelogynopora nodosa
GGGCGAGAGAAAGAGGGAGAGAGAGAGAGAGAGCGAAAGAGAGACAGAGAAAGAGAGAGAGGGAAAGATTTATAGGAAGAGAGTGAAAGAGAGAGATTTATAGGAAGAGAGAGAGAGAGAGATTTATAGGAAGAGAGAGAAAGAGATTTATAGGAAGAGAGAGAGAGATAGGATTCACTGACAAAACAACATGCTAACTCAGACTTAAATATGTCAATCCTATTCAAACACAAGTGCCAGATATCCCTCTACAAATCCTTAACACGTCGACATAAAGATTACGTAAGGATGAATTAGTATTAGTAAACCTTGTAGACATAGATAGCTACAGTAGGTACAATAACTCACGAAGCTATCACTTTAACTTGAAAGAAATCTTGCCGTTACTACGAAACAGAAGTTTCTTGGCGTTTAATTTATGTTATCCAATCATAATAAAGATTTAACAGGCAAATAAAAATGTAAAAAAAGTGCTCTCTTCCTATAGGCAAACATTGAATGCGAATAATCTTGGCATTGTTATTAGTAGGTAAATTTACCATTTGAATATTTAAAATGACTTTCTTTATGACAGTCTAACTCTTTAAAGAAACACATATATACATAACTACTGTTTTATCATTATGATTTTCGGAAGATATTATAACCTTTGACCTAATTTTCGGACAAAAGACAATTTTAAACAATTGAAATTGTAGCTGTAGGAAAACCAATAAATATTTAACAAACCAGATTACATCTCATATCCCTCCAGAATCGCTACGCCAGCCCCCCCCCCCCCCACAATACATACGTAACCAGAGCAGACATCTCTCCTCACCCGCGTCTCCCCTCAACAGGAGCACTGTCCGGTCGTTGACGACGCAGCGGTCTCCCTCCTCCACCGCCCTCCTCATCATCACTCTCCAGCCTGCCACCGTCCAACAGAACCGAGTCACCGGCCTCTCGAGCGTCTATGACAACCTCCTCCTCCTCATCATCATCAGCCTCCTCCTTGTGTTGCTTGTGCCCTCGTCTACTCTCCCGCTGAAGCTGGGGGCTGCCTGTACGATCGATCTGACGATTCACGCCGACACCGCTCGTACGTGACCTGAAGTGACCCGTGCGTAGAAAATTGTTTCAACCCATAATTAAATATAACAAAATGTAGTATAGGAAGGGTCGATTCTGTCTCATCATTTGACCTATACTTCCCCACAAATGTAAAATTAATTTGAATTTTAGCGCCAAACATTTTTTTGACTCCCCAATTATGTTTAATATCCTCTGAATCATTATGGATGATAAATACACCAAAATCTCTCATTATGTATCTCTTTTTAGGGTATTAACCTATGACAACCAATATTGATATGATGACTCAGAAATATAAGATAAATATTGTTATACATTTTACAAATATTTGTAAGTAGTATATATCATTAAAAAAGTAAAGGTAGTCTAATTACATTATAATCTTATTATTTAATTATAAATATTGTTTAGATCGTATGACAACCAAACTTTGTATGATGACTAACCAGCATAAGCCAAATCTTTTATACTACTTATTTTGTAAGTGGTATAATTATTATTATTTTTTAAATAATTATATTTTTATATAGTAAAATATAATTTAACAGATAGACATTCAGAATAGCTATGAGCTAGTCTCAATTTTTTGAAAATCGGTTGAAATTTAACGAAGTTATAGACATTTAGTGATTTATAGTTGATTAAATTAAAATATACCAATATAATCCATAGTATATATATTTAAAATAGTTAAATTAAATTGATAGACTAGCAGAATAGCTATGAGTCAGTGCTTTTTTTAAAAAAATCGGTTGAAATTTGACAGAGTTTTCGGACAGTTTACCATTGTGATGTATTATGGCCATAATTTTAAATCGCTAAATTAAACGATATACAATAATTATATCAAAGTGAACTGCCCACCTGGAGTGAGAGCGGGACCGTGGCCGGTCTTGGAGTGGACCTTGGCCAGGTCGGTTGGAGCTGCGAGCTTGCCGCGTCGAGGCCGGGAGTCGTGCACTGTTGGCCTTCCTTGTCACACATTGTGGAGTGGGGATTATGTGGGTATGGCGGAGCTTCTCTTCATAGGGCGACTTGCCCTGCTGCATACTGTAGTACAGAGGAACCACCATTAAAGACAACAATGGATTAATTAGAGTTAATTAATTAAGGTCTACTCTTACTTCTGGCTAAAACTTCTTATAACAATAATATTTCGAAAGAAAACTAGATGTATGATTATAGGTTATACTATAATCAATGCTGCACTTACCCAGCACTAGTGTTGTGTTCATATCTCTGTTTTATGTATTCATCGATGAATGTTTTTTCAAAATAGCTGTCTTGCTTGGAATCTGGTCGAATACTCATATTATGTCAAGGAGAAATCTGCAATTGGAACATAATAATATTGATTAATTATTAACATAATATAATAAGCATTATCACTATACAAATTGACAAAACTGTTGGGATTTGTACCAAGCAATTTGAATTTTTTCATTATTTAAGCATTTTAAAATAGTTAATTTAATTGCTTCATATTCCAAAATATTATTTAATTTTACAAATAGAAATGCAAAATATTAGTTTTATTATTAAAATGAACCACTTAGATTACTTTAAATATATTTACCATGGTTTATATCCCCAAAATGCATAGATTATAAATAAAATGTTTTTATATTTCTGTAAATATTTAAACATAACAATTATTTAAATACAATTAATATAATAATTGAAGTTTCTCTGTAAGCAAATTAGTTGAAATGTATAATATCACATTAAATACAGAGAAATTCCATAAGAACAGAGCAGGGGTGCATTCAACCTGCAGAGTCAGGCTAAGGATCATAGTTAAGAATTCACTCCTGAGATGAGGTCTCTTTATAACTAACAATTCTAGAACCTACTAGAATGGCAATGAGACAGACTCCACACCCAGAGATCTATTTTCATGACAATTTCAAATTAAATGTGCAAAATCAGATTACCTTACAAAAAATATTATTCCTACGGTTTTTTAAAACATAATTTTAAAAAAATGTGTTATCTAAAGTCATGTTCATGGTTAATTTATGATTTAAAAACATTCAAGTAGTATTTGGGTAAATTATTGCTCCTAGAAAATAATACATATTTAACAACAAATAAATAACTTCTATGGCAGTATACAAACTAATAATATTTAATACTTAGAGCAACATTGTACTTACCACAATTAAAATTAACTTTGTTTTTATATTATGATAGCTAGTAATACTGAAAGATTTAGTATAAAATTAATGATCATTTTGTCAAATTTTCGGCCATGGATGATATGAAATACACTCTCTCTTTTTTAAACAAATAATGATAATTGATATTGTGACATTTGATAAGCTATAACAAATTTTACCAAAACTTATTTGACTAAATAATTCAAAAATGACTCAAAACTTATTGATTATAATCATGGTGTAAAATGTGTATTACTAAAAGATCCGCAATGGAATTGTGGGCACTGATTTTGAAGCAATTGTCACTAGCTTTTATGGATTTGGAGCTGTTTAACAATAGTTACTACTAACTCTTTTAATACAAAGGTTAAAACTTAAAAATTAGGATCATAATTAAAAACAGCAAAAATGCAAGAAAAATAAAGCATAGAATTATTGAATACCATAGGGGGACCCAATTCCAAAGTCTACACTTATTTTTGTCTAATAATTGTTCAACTAATTTCCCCTGGTTTATCCCATATATTTATAGATACTTAAAGACTAAACTTGCTCTAGAAGCCTTGTACTTGTATATAAGATGCTTTAGAAATGATCATATGTATGCCTATTATGGAGTGATTTGTTAGTATATGTGTGAGTGCCTGGTTATATGTTTGTTTATTAACTGGCTCAGGAAATGTAATCAATGTTTACACCTTAAGCTGTGTTGATCATTTTGACAAATAACATCCTATTTATCATTTTGTATTTGCAGTTTGCTACAACTAAAAAAGCCCTCTTTTGTTTGTACATTTCACAAATAATGTTGAAATGATGTGTATGTGTAAAAATTAAATAAACTTTATTACCTTTGTTTTTAAAAATAAAAATTCTTCTAGAAAAGTAGATAAACTTGTGACATCATTGAAGAACATTTTTATTAAATTTTAAAGTATATATGTTCAAAAATTAGTCCATATCTAATATTTTCTTTTTAAATAAAACAATGAAAGATATACCAGTATAAATACTTCTAAAATGGTGATATAAACATCATTATTAATTTTTGCCACATTAAGAAGTATATTAATAAATATTCGATCATTTTGGAAAACCTTATTATTTTAAACTGTACTTGTCTAAAGTCTCTAAAGTATATTGATAATTATGCTATAGGAATCCTAACAGTTTATTTTTAATTAATAATTATTATTTTATATTTTTATTAAAATATAAAAAATATTAATAAACACAAAATGTGAGTGATGAAATTAACTTCATATCCCTTTGTATATGGACATATTTTGTAGGGTTTTCTTCATGGAGTGGGGGTTATTTTGCTAAACTCCAGTTGAAGAAAACTATGGAAAAGTAACATATATTATGCTGTATATTGAACCAAATATACTATACCATTTAATTAATGCAACCAATCGACTTGCTTCTTTTTGCAACTGATTTCAGATCGTGAGATCTAGTATAGTTTGGTATATTTTATGATTTTACTACTTGTATAAATAAATTATAAGTAGTATAAATGCTATTTGAGTATACTTTTAAATTGCTGGTTAGTATAATAATTAATTTAACTATTCAAGTTATATGCATATATTCCATGATCAATTTATTTTTTCTATTAATGTTGCCAATTTTAGCTCCTAATATCATCGGCAGGTAAGAAAACCCTGGGGGTATAAAATAGTTAAATAATAACACTATTTTCTCTGGTATGTTAAAATATTTTAAATTATGTTTGTTACATTTTTAAGTTAGATAAAAGAATTTTACTCAAGGAGCAAAAAAATCAGGGTGATATATTACATTGATCAATCAAATACTTAATATATTTGAAAAATATATTGGTATATACCAACCCTACCCCCCTCCATTTACATAGGGTTAATAAAACTTCAGTTTTAACTATATCCTGTTGCTGGTAGGAAGCATTAATAGTTTTAGCTAACTTTTGAACTGTTTTTTTATTATTAATATTATTAAAATCAATACATATTTAATAAAGTTTCTCTTATTTACATTTAAAATAAATAGTACATAATAAAATAAAAAAAGACAATATAATTATTAGTTAGTTATATGAAGTGAATATAGACACATTTACCATATCTACAACTTTAGGTTTATAGATACACTCATGGTTATATATCATACTACTGCTTAATTGTTAAATCTTTTATGTTATTAGAGACCATTACATTATTTTAAATATCATCTAAAAAGTCTATCATATCAAAATATGCAGTTTATATTTTTAAACAAGGGCCATTTTTAAAGTATAATCTATGACCACATCCAAAACCTTAAAATTTACTTTTTAAATTCAGCCATGTAAAGCTTTTGTTTCCTGCATATAATACCAATGGAAATATATTTATAAAATATTTAAATGATCAATATATTTAGCATTTTTTAATGATTTCAATATATTGCCAGATAAATAATGAAAAAGACATTATATACAAAATTAATATTATAGGGAAAGATTCCACATAACATTAAAGAGCCAATAGTAATAGCAGGTAAAAAACATTATTGTAATTATTGTAGATCATTGCTAAAAAAACATTATTTAAACTATATTTAAAAACCAGCATTGTTGTAAATATATTTGTTATATAACATTATTGTTAGAATAAATCTAAGCTATATATAAAAATTTCAAACAATTTATAAACTGCTGAATAATGGATATTCTTTAGATTTATGACCATAAATTATTTAGTGCTATTTGTGATAATATTGTGATATTATATAATGATATTTGGTGATAATATTTGTTAAAAATATGATAATAATATTAACTATTGTTTTAATGTAAATATTAAGTAAGAAATACACTAATATTTAAATATAATCAAGATGTTCAGACAATAAAATCTTTTTATGAACTTGGTGTATGTCATTACTATTCACAATATATAACTCTTAGACAAAATGTAAATATTATATTTTTTTAACTAATATTAGTATTAAAATAAATAATACTGCCAAATAATTTACTGTGATGTCATAAACTGAAAGAATACTGAATAATGTTTTTATTACACAATGGCAAATATAATAATTAAAATAAAAACTATTATGAAAGAGTTAATTTGGGAAACCCTCCAAAATACTGATAAATCTATACAAAAGATATGTGTGTAAGGAATCAATTAAGTTTAAACTTAATAAAGTGATAAAATATAAGTGTGAAAATATTATTAGTACTGTCACTGTCCCAATACATAATTTGATGAATGCTGCTACAATCAGTATTTAAAAATATTTTTAAATGCCAGTTTAACTAAAAAATAAATGTTAAAAGATTAGCACTGTCCAAATGCCTTATTTGAAAAATGCTGCTTAACTGACATTTACATCATTGGCACTTATTTAGTATCCTATAACCCATTGAATTATAAACTCCCTGATAAAATATACTGGTATCAAACCAAAACTAACTTAAATAAAACTATTGAAAAATACACCAAAATAAATACAGGATGAAAATTATAATTGTTTTCAGTGGTATGTTGGGTCGAATTATAATTTATGTATACTATTTATTTGTCCAATATATTTAGTGATAGATATTGTTTAAGTTAGTTTCTGTTAGATGTAACTATTTTTTGTCAGTAATTAATTTTTTTCATGATAGTATTACTTCTTTTTAACTATAATATTATTTTATTGCTTTCCTCTTATCTCTCATTTCTTCCAATATAAATTTTACAATAAAAAATTATATATAGCCTAGATATCATTTATGGAAAAATATGTAATATAATAAAGTAATAATGCAGTTAGATGATTTATATTTGGTGGGTCCAGAATACTGAATAAGTGCCTTTACATTTTACAATTGTTGTTACTGTTAAATTTTATTTACTACCTTCAAGATATTGGATAAATTACTGTAAATACATACTTAGTATTCCCTACAAATATAAAGAAATAAAATTTGAATAATTATCATTGCAATTTTCAAATAAAACTGACATTTATAAATATACACTATAAAATATAACAATTTGAGAATTACCTTCAGCGATATATTTTAATTTCCCAAAATTTATAGCGTAGCCCCTGACAACACGTTTTAAACAAACAATATAACTAAAGTAATATTATTAAATTATAGTTCAAAAAATATTTTTTTAATAAATAATACAGTCCAAATATGTATAATTTCTATTAATTATCAAATTATATTATTCCAAAGTATAATAATTGTATGAAAGAAGAATAGCAACATTTATTAATACATTATGATATACATTTTTAAAAACACCTTTGTTAATTTAAGACGGCGGATACAGTTCATGTCACAATAAAGTTGTAATTATTGCCAAATATATGTCTTTTGGATAAATAACAAGACCAGTTGTGAAATAATTAGCTATCATTTTATATATCTTTTTATCATACTAGTTTGTATGGAGAAATTTGTGTACATAAATACAAAGGTACAAAACGTTAAAAAAATCAAAAATATATTTTGCCTAATGCAAAAGATACGTTAATGTTTTGATACATTTATTTATTTTTGGACTTAAATTTACATTCCAAAATTATTATTTCTCTTATAACATGCGACTATATGTATATATATACAACAATTAATAACATTAATACTAGAAAATCGTTGGGTTTGGTCGCGGCACCCAAACTGCGCCAAAACTATACATCAAATTTTTAAACATAGTATTGTTTAACTTTCGAAAGATATTCGAAAGGTCACTGCGCCAAAACTATACAAAACAAATTTCTAAACATTATATTGTTTAACTTTAATGTATTGGTGTTGACTTCATAACCATAGTTATATATATTAATTTTTTATTGAATTGTTTTGACATTATATAATAATGTATTTAAATGTATTACGCATATGTGAATTCCATTCCTTAAGACAAGTTATTTTCATAAAATCAGTTATCTTAAAAATATATATTTGAAGTTGTTAAATATTTAATTGATAAATTATAGATAATTAAAGTATAAATTATTGTTTATGTAAATGTTCTGAAATGTAATCATTATGTATTAAAATTATTTGTACGTTGTTGAAACACATGTAATAAAATGTTTCCATTTTTTTCTAAATTGTAATGAGGTTTTTTATACCTATACGTTAATAATGAACTATTCATCGTAAATATAAGTTAACTTCAAAATAATTTTATTTCTATATAGTCATTTCCTATGAGATTATTGTCCATTTTAAGATCCTTATTTTAAAGTCTTCTCTGGGGTGTTATTCATAAAGCGGGGAAAATAAATAAAAAAGGGTCGGGAATTTTTTAATTACGTAAATAAAAGGGAAATAGCTGCAGCCATGTTTCCTTAAGTGATCTGGCGGTCAAGATATTATCACTGCTTAGGTGTTACGTCAGTGCAATGAGGTCTATATAGCTTTATAGGCGTATAGAGCCAAGCATAGAGTAATTATAGTCCGGCCGTTCATGTATATCTAGATCTTTCAGTCAATATTATTCGGTCATTGCCCAACTATATAGTTACTATTCATATTCAATTCCAATGTCGAATTGATGAATAGGACATCGTATAATGATTAATGAATAAAATACGAATAGAACAATATTAAAATTTTAACTAATTTTAATTAACATTCTAGAACATTAAAAAAATGAATCGAACCTATTCATGTATATATATAGAACAATATTAAAAGGTAACTAAATTCAGTTGTATTTAAAACAATAACATTATTTATTTTAATTAAACTTATTCTTATTTTATGCAAAATTTATTTACAATTTCAATTTTAATCGAACTAAATTTAGTTGCTTAAATTTAAATAAAATTTTGAAATTTTTCTATATGTAATTCTATTTTTTTATTGTTTTATCAACATACATATATACTATACATATACAATGTACTATAAGCCTATATGTATATATAAATTTTAAACAATTACCTTAAACCATCTTTACAAATTTTTAATAAACTACTTAGAAAGATCGAGTCTTTATAATTTATTGAATATTAACTATAGCAGTTTTTACAACAATTAATATTATATTGTATATGGGTGTATATGTATATCTTTCAGACAATATTATTTATCGCTTAGCCAATTTCCAATTGTTAAATTCTTGATAACATAGCGAGACACGATGATGTCATACGGGTTGGGCAGATCACCTATAGTCATATATTTTCACACCTTAAATTTTAATGTTGTGGGGAAAAGGGATAGGAAAAGAAAAAGTAAAGTGCAGTAAAGGAAAAGGGAAAAAAGGAAAAGTTATGGAAAAGGTTTGCCGCTTTATGAATACCACCCCTGGGGTTTTTTCCATTTTTATTTCACAACGTTTGTAAATATAATTTAATTATATTAAGTATTCAAAATAATATTCGTCATGATCATGTTATTTTATTTGTTTATCAATATGTATTAACAAATATAATAAAGGGGCTTGGCTTAGAATAATAACAAATAAATTAATATATAGATTATATAAATTACATATACCCATTTATTATTTATTTTATTAAAATTTAATTATATATATAATACATATATAATTATAATTTTATTATAATATAATAAAAAATAATATAATTTATATGTATATAAATTATAAAATTTTCTTTGTAAAACCATTTTATTTATGTATTATTTAGAAATATAACTTTTATTTGTAATAGTTATAGAGGTAATTAAAATAATGACGCCTAAATAATATACTTATTGTTTTAATACTTAATATTAAAATAACGAGCGACCAAAGAATCGATCATTCGTAAAGTTTAGCGATTCTTGACATTAGGAACGACTCTACCGATTCTATACTTTTAGAAAACGTTCAACTTTTTGTTAAAACATTCAAAACAGTTAGACATTTCCTAACCCTCCCCCCCCCCTCAAAATCCTGTATTATACGCTATTGAAATTTTTAAAGAAAATACGATAATTACATTTGACGGATTGCATGAACTTCAATTTAAGTATTTTATAGTACGAGTAAGTAGTACAAAAGTTATTTTCAATTGAATGGAATGTACTTTATATACCTACTATATTATGATATTTACTAAAATGTAGATAAAATAAAATAAAAATATGGAATAAAATAATAAAGAGGAATGCCATCATTTAGAACACAAAAATGATTTTGCTATTCGAAAAATATTGCAGGTATAAATATTTAACAAAAATAAAAAGGATATTTTTGTAAACCTTAATATAGTGTGAACGTTATGTACATTGTAAACCAAGTTTATTTTGATTTTCCTAAAATTCCATAAAAACATTACAAGACGTGGACAATTTTATATTTAGACATACGGTACCAAGAAATATGAAGAATTTTTTTTGTATATAATAAAGACAAGAATAATATTTATTTATTTAATTATTTATTTATTGTTATTACAATTATTAATATTATACATTACACATAATGATATTGCAGTTCGGTTTTAAAATATATTAATAATATTTTAGGAATAATTTAAGTGATATAGTTTTCTTTATAAGTGAACCATACAATATAATCATATATAAATATTTTTCTGATACAGCCCTTTCTCTCTCCCTAAAGATGAACAATATATATAATATCTTTATAAAACCTACAAAATTTGCTACAGATACAATATAATAATTTTCTTAAAATATTGACTCAATTGAATATATTCTACTATAGCTTTATTTACTTGATCAAGTACTATATATTGTATATATTGTACACATATTTGAGGTGACTTGGTTCGGCGCAGGGTCGTAAAAATAATCACGTCAGCCACGGCAATCGATGTACCAAAAATCTCAAGAGGCGTATAATTGTACATTAGAAGATGCGCATAAGTGTACATTATAAGATATGTATTTAGATACACCACGTTCCAAAAAACCCAATTATTTGCCTTTGTTTTTAATGTGCGCGCCTTTTTATAGTTGCTTGCCGTACCAATAGAAATCGCCTTCCTACAGCTAGACCTGCGGTGGGTGGTCAAAATTCCCCACGGTCAAAAGATCGCAATTACAATATGGATAGGATTTTTTTAGTGTTCAAATTCCCTTACGGTCAAATTCGCTTAAGGTATTATAGTTTAAAATTGTTACAACAATTTATATATTACAAACAAATCATAAAGCAGATTTGAAAAATATTAATGTTACAAACTAAAAAAAGTATAATATACAGATTTGACTAAATCACCATGATATTTATTAGTGCCTGTAGAATTTCGAGTCTTACAAACAGAAATGAAAAATTATCTATTTAAAAAAAATTAATATATTTTTTAGATATTAAAATATATCTGCAAAATGAAATTATTACAACCGATGTTTTTTCAAAATCAACAGATGCACATTTTTTTCTACAGTACTAATATAACGTTGTCATCCTACCCATTGTAAAGTATGTAGCCTACCGTTTAAAGTCAAATTAATACATTCAAGTGCATATGCTCAGAAAAATCTCAAATTTTTCAAGCAAATGATCACAATCAACAGTTTTTATTGACCGAGGTTTCACAAAGAATATATATTATTGCCTCAAATATGTCGTACAAAGTTTAAATATTTTTTAATCATCTTCTCTTAGTAAAAAGCATTTCCAAAACCTCCTGTCGTTTCATACCTTAAAAAATTCAATCTCAAAAGAAAATTAGTTAAAACCATTACTATTAATTGTAATAACAGCAGTCCAACATGCTATAAAATAAATAGTAAGTGTATAATAGAGCCAGGTGTAAAACAAGTTATATTTTTCAAGAAACTGCATGTAATATTACAAATAAAATGTTAAAGCGTCATTTTGAAATAAAAACAAATGGAATTGTACTACCAAGAACTGTATATATGCAATCACCTGTGTAAAATGTGATAAGCTAAATATAAATGAAACAAAACTTTCAATAAATTATAGAATTAATGGCCATAAATCCGACATTAGGATGACCCAATTAACGTGGCAATAAGACTCGAATCGTAACATCGAGATTGCAGAAGATTTTAACAAACCATGCCATCAAGAAAATGATGTCAAAATAACACTATAATAGATACCAACCTAAACAAGTATAATGGTTATCGACTCTCCTGTAAAGAAAATTTTCATTTCTTTCCTATAATAAAACTCGAAATAGTCTAGTTACAAATAAACGTCATGATGATTTATTTAGTCAAATATTTTTATATTTACACACTTACAATAAATGGATATAATTAGTTTAATTAGTTTAACTAATTTTATTATTTCGGATAAACGCCCACATTAACATCAAATTGTTTTTGTTTTAAAATATATTTGTTTAATATTTACTTTCATTTTGTACCAGGGAAGCCTTACATCTTAGTACTAGATTTTTGGAAACAGTTCAATTTTCCGTTTGTTTTCGGCAGAATTCTGAAAAACACATATAACTAAATTATGCTTATCAAAGAATTGTAAGTTTTTATAATTTTCTAAATAATAATTGTAGGTTGTTTACATGTTAGCCTTTTTACACTTTTTGGCTATGAATATGATAGTATATTTTTAAACTTTGTGTTAATTTTTTTTTTAATTATACTGCACTTTTTAATAAAATATTATACAATATCTAGTATAGTGAATAAAAACATTATGTAGTACTGTATTAATTTTACACAGAGTTATTATTTATATTTAATTTATATTTAATTTTTTTAAGAATATTATCTATATAATTATAACAATAATATATATATTATATGCAGTGGCTATATCTATGAAACCCAAGATATAGAACCAAGGCTATATCTATGGAGCCCATGATTAGATAAGTGAAAAAAGTGATCTGACCATTAATTTTCAACATTTTGACTTTAGTAGACCAAATAATTGTTTAAAATACTTTATCTAAGTTAGTTTTCATCAATAACAATATATATAATTAATAAATTTAAATGATTTACAACTAAATATTTTTTAATGAATTAGATAAAAAGTAGAAAATTAGAAAAAATACATAAAGTCAGAGGTTATATTTTTGGTAAAATTTTCAAAATAATAGTTTTTATTATAAGTTAATTTTCATCTATAACAATATAATCAATAAACTAAACCCATTAACAATTAAATATTTCAAAATACAAAATTTATAAATTTTGTGTTCCATAGATATAGCCTGGGTTCTATATCTCAGGTTCCATAGATATAGCCACTGCATTTATTATAATCTATAGTTAGTTCTTAACTATAGGATTTAAAAGATTATAATAATGATTTCTTACAATTTAATTTTCAATACAAAATATAATTATATTTATTAAAATAAACTATATTCTATATAATAAAGCCAGGTTTCACAACATGGTATTAATATTTAAATATTAATTAATATATTAAGCTTTTATTAATAGCAGCTCAAAGTATAAATACATTTAAAAAGAAAAAGTAAAGTATATTCAATATACTTGTTTAAAAAAATTTAATATATTATATATCCACATCTGAGTTTTATTTACTACTACCTTCTTACTTTAAATTATTTTAATAAATATTTTTATTAATTCTATCAGACTATTATAAATCAAGACAATTATGAGTAATGTAAAAGAAAAACCACAATTAAATTTAAAGTTTTATTAATACAAAAGATCTAAGCTTTCATTAAGATTAAGAAGGCATAATCATGGTATGAAAAATTAAAAATTTTGATAGATTTAAAATTAAAAAATTCATGATGAAAGATGAAAACTTATTGTGGTTTTTCTTTTCTATGGGACTATGTTTTAGTTTAATCTGAAAAATTGAGTAAATTTAATTAACATAAATTCTGTATATTATATATAAAGATTTAATATTAAGAAAAAGGATTATAAATTCATAAAACAATATGTTATGACTATTTTACAGTATCACAGCACTGTTATTAAGACATGGTTTGAGCTATTAAATGTAAGTTTTTATAAATGATGTATAATTTTCTATGCTTCATTACATAATACTCAGGGGCGACTGAATGTAAGCAGAGGCAGTGCTTACCTCGACCACTACTTCTTCTTATTAAAAAAATTACCAAGTAGAGTAATGAGATGTAGCATTAACTATTCCTAGAAATATTGACTGAATGAAAATTTTACTTGGAGATAGTTAGCTAAGTAGGTCAATTAAAAAACAGCTGTTTTGGTTTAACCAATAAAAACACAGCACCATCAGACATCAGGGCCATAGTCGGCAATTCGAAACTGGTCCGGCCAAGGGACGGGGTCCAGGGGGCGTGGAAGCCCCTTGTTGGGGGTCAGGGGGCAAAGCCCCCTGGCAGGTTGGAGACCATTTTAAAACCATTTTAAGCTTTTTCAGCAAATATTGATGCTGCATTTTTGGATTATCAAATTATGATCATACGTAGTTGTTTGATAAGTTAGATAGGTAAACAAAACATGTACGCGCTTTCTCATAAATTTTAATAGGATGTAAAACAGTTACCTATAATACACAGGTGAATAAAAATTACAACTAAAATTTCCCGAATACGGATGTATACAGTTGTATGTAGGCCTACAATACGTACATGTGAATATAAAGCAGTCAAAACTTGCCGAAAACGGCCATGCGTCTCTCACTTTTCGAAGTGAAGTCGTTGGCGATCTGATTTAGATTCAGCGCGTCAGTACGGTGGATATGTACGTGTAAGGTCATCAGGCTATTGAGTCTCTGTTGCGTCATTGTACTACGGAGATACGTTTTTACTCGACGCAGAGCAGAGAATGACCGCTCGCTGGTGGCATTGGTTGCGGGCATGACGATTAACAGTTTTATCAGGCGCACAATCTGTGAGTAAATTGTGCGCATGGCAGGCTGAAGTTCTCGGAAGTAGTCGAAGATGCTAGATAAACTTGCGCTCAGCGAATCGCTCCGCTCAAATTGAGTTCTCAGCGTCTCCAGCTGGACCTTCAAGACGGCTGCGTCGAGGTCTTCGCCGTAGAAGCTTGTCACGAACGCGAATTCGTCCTGATACACTTCGAACTGTGAGCGCACCGCTTTGACGAGGAGGTCCTCCACATTCCTCAAAACCCGGTATCCTGGTTGATCGAACCGGGTTTTGACGCAGTTGACCACCAGGTCCAGGGCTTCAAAGTATACCTTACGATACCTTTGTTGATTCGTCTCCGGAAAAAAGTGAGCTCCACTTCCCTGCTCGTAGCGCTTGGGCATCTTTCGACGCCTTGGCAAGGAAGGTTCTTCTACGCCCTCTCTGGACGCCTTCTCCTCGACCAAGCCGAAGAATTCAGAGAACTTGTCCTCGCTGCACATTCTTGACAGGGTCTCCAGGGTCAACGTTGCCATGCACTGACCTTCTGAAGCTGAGAGGTCTTTGTGCTGCAGCCCTTTGCTGAGATTATCAGTATGCCTCAAGATGGCCTCTCCCAGCATGACGCCGAACAAGAAATCGAAACTTCTCATCTGAGCCTCCACTCCCTTGATCCGAGCCCTGACCTCGGTGTCCTTGACCTCGGAGTAGCTTTTGTCCCAGAGGTCAAGCAGAACAGCGTAGTTTTCCAGCACACTTTTCAAACTGTTCGCTCTCACAGTCCAGCGTGTCGGACATAGAGTTCTGAAGCCAGGTGTGTCAGGAGCGAGTTCTTGCTTGAGCTTCTCAAACAGCGTGTCCCGTTTTGGCGAATAGTTCACCAGCTTGGACATCTCGAACGTCGTGTCCATCGAGTCTCGCAGAAGCTTTATTTGTTTAATCGTGTCCCCAACTGCGAGATTGAGAGCATGTCCATAGCAATGTGTGTAAACTGCTCGCGGTTCCTTGGCACTGATTTGCTTCGCCACTCCTGATTTTGCCCCAGACATATTGCTAGCTCCGTCGTAGCATTGGCCGCGGCATTTCTTCATAGACAAATTCAATCGCAGCAGGCAGTCCTCAATGGTTCTTGTTAAGGTGTCGGAATGCAAAGAGTCCACCTTGTACAAGCCAATGAACTCTTCTTGGGCTATCAAGGTTTCGTCTACGTGTCTTATTACGAAGACGCACTGCTCTCTGTTCGAAACATCGGTTGTTTCGTCGGCCATGATAGAGTAAAAGCCGGAATCTTTGATGTTATCAGCAATCTGTCTTTGAATAGTAAGAGACATTACTTGCAGCATTTCGTTCTGGACTTCAGCGGATGTGTACTTTTCATTTTTCTTTTTAAGCCACTCTAACATGCGTGCGTCATCTTCGCCGCGAAGTGTGAGTAACTGAATGTAGTTGCCATTGGTTTCATCTGGACCATCCCCACGAATCGGTAATGCCTGACGAGCCAGAAAACGTAAACTAGAGAGGACCTTTCGCAAGCAGTCGCGGTTGTGTTCCTTCTCTTGAGCGTGCTTGCTCGACAGCATTTCCCCGACGTCTTTTGTCGTTCTTGGCAAAATCAAAATTTTCTCAACCGACTCGCGATGACAATTGGAAAGCTCGTGAGTTTTAAAGGCGACGCTGGCATCTTTCCAGTTACAGAATCCTTTGCTGATGAAGGCCTTGTCCAAAGTTACGCTGCTGAGTTTGCCATCCCGATGAGCGATCATACAAGTGTGGCAGAAGGCGAGGTCGCTTGCTTCATCGTAGTGCAGCCACGTTCTGTTTGTGAACCAAGAAGATTGAAAACTCCTGTGCACTATGTTTTTCTGACCGTACGAGCGTTTAGGAAATGCAAAAGTCTTGGGCTGATTTGGAACCACTGTTGACGTTTCTCTGATCGGTCGCGGTTCGAGGCACTCTTCATTAGTAGTTGAACGGGATGACTCTTGTTCAGCTCTTGGCTTCTTTTGAAAGAAAGAGGTTATTTTTTTCTCCATTTTTAATCTGAGAAGATAAGCTAAGGGTGTATTTGTAGAAGCAGAAGCAGAATTTCGGCTACTGCAAAACAGTCAGCTTTATGAACAACATTAAAAATAGTTGACTAACAAAGCATTGTACACTAGAAACACTAGATATGCTACGGCTCATATTAACACACGCAGATATCTGTAATCGACGAACTAATCAACACTGCGCTTATCACTATATAAAAATTAACCAATCAGCGCACGTGAATGACTTTGTTGGCAAAAGAAAGCTGAAAAATATTAGCTGAGAAGCGAAGTACCAAATTAAATCAATACCTGCCTAGTCAGTTTTCGAAGATTTTTACACTTGGCTTTACTTAAATACTATTACCGCGTTTTGAAGGCTTGAAATGCAGCGATTCTTTTCGACGTCACATTTTTCTTTTTGTTTAATCAAAAAAGTGGTCCGGCCATGGCCGGACTGGCCGGACTGCCGACTACGGCCTTGACATTACAATCTTATTGACATTGTTTGTAATTAATTAAGTCATACTCATGGCTAAAAGTCTGCATGTGAAAATTTTTAATAATGTTTTGCCTGCAAATATTTCGAGAAATTTAAATATATTATTTTAAGAATTGGTACAGCTGACTGGCAAAAATGAAGCCTGTGCTATATTTTATTAAATGGCTCTGCATGAGCTGATTTATATTTCATTGTACTGTGAAAACTATGACAATAACATATTGTTTCAAGCAGGGCAGGGATGCAACTTTATTGATGGTTATGCATGGTTTTATTGGCAATGTAAGAGGCAAAGGAATATAAAAAAACTCCTTCTTAAAGGGTATTAGTCATCTTATATTTACTAAATAAGCCTATTTTTTTATGAATCTTGAAGATCATACAAAAAAGTTTTTTACTTATTGAAACTTACTAAATTCAAACTAAAAAAGTTGCCTATTTAGTTGATAATTTCATTAGCATTGCTTTATTATAACCTATTTAGCCTTGTGATTTTAATTATTTCAGATAAATATTATTAGTATTCAGGGCTGTACCGTGATTTCATTTTGGGTAGGTGCAAATATACTATAAGTGGACCTTTTTAACACATTTTTTTATTGTAATTTAGTTAAACCGTAAAATGCGCCTAAAATTAAAAAATTGCATGTATAAGCAGATCTGTTTTTTTGCGTGGGTAGGTGCGATCGCACCCAATGCACCCCCCCATGGTACGGCCCTGGTATTATACAATTAAATATGTTACATACTCAGGGATGCAAAAATCACTCAGCCAGTCGCCCAGGGCGAGTGGAATTGAATTCGGGCAAGTAGTTTTCAAAAATCGGGTGAGTATATTTTTTCAGTTAATGTGTAGAGAAAACGGCAGTCTGCGGTAAAATTTATTAACCATTTCATAATGGTGTCATGATATTATGACATGAATATAATTTAATCATTGCATGCAGAAAATGTTTGATTGGAGCTAGTCCACAACT
>JAUZND010058709.1:0-18479 GCA_034780555.1 Coelogynopora nodosa
GGAGGGGTCGGGGGGGTGTCGGTGGGGGGGGGGGGTCGGGGGGTGTCTTTATAAATACATTATTTATAAAGGTGTATAGCACAGTATCAGATCTCTTAGTAAATCAATAAAATGAACCATTGACCTGACCATAAGTCACCACAAATGGTTGTAGGAATGAGTGAATGTAGCCCCGACTAGCTCAATCAGCTGAGCCCAGCTGATAAATTTGATCATTTTATATAATTAAAAAATAAATTTACTAAATAATTTGTTCAAATACAATCCATCATGTATATGCCAGAAATTCTAATATTTTATTCGCGTATTTCACTTATGCTATTTTGTATGTATGCATTTCATTCTGTTACATAAATCTTAGTTTTTGAACGGTAGTGAGATTTACACTTTCATTCATACAATATTTAGAAAAATATTGAATGGCAAAATAACCCATATAAACAGTTGTTTTTGTTTAAAAAAATAGCTTATATCATGAAATTCAACGAAAATCAAGGACACAATTAAACAAAGTCAAGTCTAAGTATATGACATAAAATTCTCCATAGTAATGCAGTGTATAATATTGAGCAGTATACGTTTAGCCATCACAAATTGTGTATGTCTTGATACACCTTGGCTTATAAATGACTGAAGTAAAAATGGAAATTTTAAATGACAAAAACACTGTGAAAATATCCTCGAAATGATTTAAAATGTGCGTACTTATTTATACAGAACAAAAACTGCATTCGTCTGAAAATAAAGGACCATAGAAATCAAACACAAAACTTCTAGATTTTCAAGGAAATCAAGGACCAATGCAAACAATAATTCCTAGTCTAGCTAAAATAGACCCAATACAATGGTCCAGTGATCAGCCAACAAACCAGTACCATGTTCAAATCCCGATCCAAAGTTGTATTCAGTGATCGATGACATAGAAATCCTAACCATCAACAGTCCCTGTGGCACGCTTTAAACACCATTAACGTGTTTAGGTCCCCGAAATATAAACAAGTCTGAGAGCATAAAATAAGTAAAATAGTAACAAAAAGCAATGAAGCCCACCTTGATCGCGAGCTCGTACACCTTGATCATGAGGATGACAACATGGATGGAGTAGAGGTCCTCCCCCGGCCCGGTGGGGCAGATCTTGTCTGTGTAGATGTAGTCCAGGATGAGCCGGAAGGGCCGAGTCTCTACTCCAGTCAAACGCACATCCAGAGTAGAACATCCCATCGCTACTGGTGATGACGTCGCTGTGGCCTGGGTATGCGGCGAAGATGACGTCACCTCGTCTTCACGACTTGACCCGTTTTGACTGGATGACTATAAGTTGACAATCCAAGTGTATATAATAAGATATCATCACGATACAAATAATAAACAAAATTTGATTTTGAAATTAAAAGAATATAATAATGAAGATAATTTGCCATTACTATTACACATAAAATATTGTATTTTAATTTGTTTAATATTTAAAAAAGGGGTTATTAAAATTACAATAATTTATTATGGCGCATTTTGTTTATTTTATGATTATGGTATTCAATCATAGAAATGCATTATATTTTTCTCCATATTTATTTAATTAATAGAATGTGCATATACATATATGTTTGAAATATTGATACAAAAATAATATCTTTTATTCGTTTAATCTAACACATTTTGTTAGATTAAAAAAAAAAACTTCGGTGTTTCAGAAGTTATAACCACAGTGACTATAATTTAAAAAAATCTAATCTATGAGGAATGTTTAATGTGATGATCGATTGAACATTTAATATTAGATAATATATTATGACTGAAATAGCTAATTACATTGAAAGTCTTTTACAATTTTGTTACAAGTGTTAAACAAACATAAAATTAATAAACAAATATGTAAAATTCCGTACTGGTATCTGATTGAAACCGGTAATTGGAACTGTAGGGACTATATGGATGAACAAAGTTATGATTATTAATACATGAGTATGTCAACTTATGTCACGGGCGCATGTTACGATATGCTATTATAATTAATATGCTTGATATGCTATTAATTATCTACAAAACTGAAAAGACAATTTGAACTAATTCTGCACAGATACCGACAAACGAAATTTCCAAAGTTGCCTTACTGCATGGATATCAGTGATGGACGAGGAATCAATACAGTCGGACGACGAGGAGGAAACATCAATAAAATCGATGAAGGAGATGGTGGGCGACGAGGAGGAAGGGAAAGAGTCGACGCTTCTGACTACAATACTGTAGTAATTGATCTACATCAAGCCTCTATTGCTGCCCAAAATAGATCACATTGGACTACAAAAAATGTAACTTAAAAAATTTGAACTAAAAAAATTGGACTATTATTATTGGCGACACTCAAGTGATTTAAGCGTTTGATGAAGTTAAATATATATACATGAGTAAATGCCAAATTATCTAACTTAAGGGTGAATCCTAGTTAATGTTTCTCATTTAATTGAATTCTTCTATGAAATTGCTGACATATGTATTTGATATTTTTAATCCCCAAAGATTGCTATTTAAAAATAAAAACAGAAAAAAAGTATAATTTGAACTAAAATTTAATTCTAATTGCACTTTTTAAAAAAGGTTTAATGCGAACAAATTCCTTGTAAATTCGTTTTAGTTTTTTAATGAATAGCATTTGCTTAATTCTATTATGAAAACTTTAATTGTCACTAGTAGGGCCTACTTATTCTGTAAGATCATTACATTTTAATGTTTCCAGATTGTCCAAAGGTAGCATGCATAAAACAGAAATGTGAGTCACACTACAAAATATGTCTGATTTCTGCTCCAATCACCTGAAGTGCGCGACGAGCTTCTCGAATCCTGTCGAGCAGATATGGCGACCTGGCGGCCACAATGGCCACATGGGCCTCTACACGTTCCACCGCCGCTGTGGTCACCAATGGCAACGAGGAGGATGAGGCGGTGGTGGGAGTGACAACTAGAGCAGGTGATGATTTGGGGTCAGTAGAGCTGGAGTCCAGCACGAACACTAGGTCGGTGAAGAGGCGTCGTGACAGAAGACGGGCGAAGTCCTCCTGTATAGGGTGAGAGCAGGTGCATTACAGAGTTGTTACTTAGAAAAATCTGGACAGCTTCAGCAGGATAAAATAAGTAATCGAGCGCCTCTAAAGCGGTCTAGAGGACGAGCACCTAGTTAGGGGGTTAGAAGGGCGAAGCCAACCCATCTTGTTTTGATGTTTCATTTTATTTAAATGTAACAATTTAAAGCTAATGCAGCAATATATAATATGAATGATGCAAAAGTAACCACAAAAATAAAAAAATTAAAAATAATTTCGCTTTAGAAGAAAATATTGATGAAAGTTCCGAATATACGAGAGAGACAACACAAAGGATACACAATCAAAGTTATATAAAAAGCCATTACAATATGTTACAGAAAACCAAATTAATTATGTTATTGAAAGTAGGATTATTTAATTGAATTAATTAACATCTCGCGATGTGGTTATTACCAGAGAAAAGGTATCTATCTAAATCTAAGACAATATCAAAATTAGTTTAAATAAAGCCGGCCTCCATAATATGACGATTGTTATAAAAAATATATTTTTGAATTAACTGTGCAAAATGAAAATAAATAAAATGATTAGAATTGACGGCATGATTAAATGACGCACGAATACCGCTACAATTATTATAATTACATGCAATAACAGCTTTTTATGTTCTAGTACGAATAGGCCTACTTTAAGCACTACCAATTTCGTCTACATAGAATTTATTAAACTTATTACAAATTATATAATAAGCAAGAAAAAAGAGTTACGGGAAGAGCTAGGCGCGTTAGATACTAGATTGGATAAAAAAATATTTTTGAATATTTGAAGACTATTGTATAAAATGACCGAAAGCTGGAAACTACATAATACTTTAAAAATATTTTATCATTTTATTTATTATTGCATCATTTTAAAGATTAGATTGATATTAATCTTTCCATCTTATCTGCATGTAAAAAATGAATTTTATGTTAAAAATCAAACTTTTTCGATAATAACAATAAAAAATGAAATGCTTGATGTGTTGGGTAATATGAGAATATAATGCCCGCATTTATGAAATTGTATAATGTTTAAAAAGTTATAAAAAATATGCTAATATATATTATTATAAACAAGTTGGCCTAAATAGAGATTGAAATATATATCAAGTTTTCACATATGAAGTTAACCACCTATATCCTGACCCCTGGACTATCGATATTTGATAGGATTTTTGGCATTTAAAATCAATACCTGAATATGTTTTGTCATTAACACTCCAAATGTGAGAACTGTTCTTATCTATGATAACATATGTCAAAATGTTGATAAAAATCGGATTACCCTAAATTGTTTTTATAGTGAAAGTCTAATTCTGCCCCTCTACTAGATTTTAAAAAGTGTTTGATGTACCGTATGTAAACACTAATTGCTTCCACCCAATAGAAGAACATAATATCTGAACCGTTCCTTACAAAAATATTTAGATTATTTCAAGTATACATAGAAGGTTAATTATTTTGTGAGCTATTACAATTATTTTATATAACAAATAAGATTCTAAATATTTATTCTAAAACTTAAGTTTGTTAATTATATTTCTCATAAAGGGAATTTTTCACAAAATAAAATGTTAACACTTTATTTAAAATGTATGAGTCTATTTAACCACAACCATAACATATTCAATAAAAACTACGCATAAATGTGAAGCATATCATTATAAAGTGAGACAGGACGGCAGGCACCTTGAGTGTGCAGGGTGGTGAGTCACAGAGCGCGATGCGCACCAGTTCCCGACTCCGCCGATTGTTGTCCATGGTACCACCCAGGATGTAGAGGGTGGACTCCACCAGCGCTGCCGAATGGAACAGACGACCACTGGGCACCTCACTGCCGCTCACCGGCTCCACCACCGACCAAGACTGCGTGTCCAGGTCGTAGCTGAGCGGAGGGGAACATATTGGCAGTGCTAGTGTTGGTTTTTAAAAAATTTTAGCGTAACTATGTTTTCATATATTTTAATTTTTTTATAATCGAAATTTTGTATAACATTATAATGCTAAGAAAAATATATACAAATTGGGAAAGGCTTTTTAATTTAATTAATACTATAAAACAAACACTTATAATACATCGAATAATGTAATTTTGAACAAAACTAGTATCGTCCAATTAATATAATACTGATATGTATACATTATTGTTCGTTTGAGTTTAATGTTATCGGGCTTTATGTATACAATATTTAATCGTTTAATGTTTAAATCGTATATGAACAGTAACCGAAAATTTTAAACTCAAAAAAATGTTAACACATATTTTGATATATTTATTACGACATTTACTGGTTATAACATTTATTATAGCAGTTATTTTAACATTTGATAATGTTGGAATCATATACATGGGCGAAAGTCTACAGTAATTTAGAAATATTAAAAAATCGAAGACTTTCCACATAAAATTCAATTTCAGGTGAATTACCAATACATTGCTAGTAAAATGATGGTAAAAGTTATACATTCAATCTATTTAATACACTGCAGATAGCTATAACACAATTCAAGAGAGCTTTTGAGAGTAATGCCAATTTAGGGGCACTAGTCTTAGGGGCACAGATTTAAAAATAAATAAAATAGGTTTTATATGTTTAACGTTATTAATAAAAGAATAACACCATCACATTATATTTTTCTCTTTTCCAGTAAAGTATTCAAAATCGAGATATCTGGTTTCGTAAAAATGACGACACTATAAATACACAATAACTTGAGATAAATTTTAATTCAGATAGTAATAAACTATGTAGTAAGTCGTCAAATTAAGATCATCTTAGCTGGGAAAAATAGGTTTATAAAATAAGATTGACATTGTTAAGATTATAAAAGAGTAATGTATTAAAATAAGTCTCACAGTCAGATATCCCAAATTTACATGTAAATCGTGTCACTCCCACCCCTGTTTGAGGGTCGTGTTAGGATTGATTTCAATTGGAGTTTTCACAAAACATGCAAAATATTTTATTTATTAAAATGATTTAAAAGATGTAACAACAATAATTAACAATACAAGTAGACAATAAGGTTTACAACGGTGTTTATTTGTGCATTTATGCAAACCATTGTATTAAATCAGATTATAAAGTTTCACAACACTTTGGATAAGATAAGCACATTATAGAAGATATGAAAATTAACACCCTAGAAACAAATTGGCCTACAGTAACTCACAAAACAAAAGACCATTGATACAAATAGTCTCAACATAAGAATTGGCCGTATGGGTAATCATTTTTATAATAATAGCTGTACATAAATTGTTTCTACGAATTCTATTGATCTAATTAATGTTGTTAATTTTTCTAAACTTTGTAATTATTGATGTTTTTCATGTATATTTAATTTTAAATGTTTAATACTACTAACAATAATAACTGACATAAGCCAATACACTTTTTAATGAATAAATATATAATGTTAATAACATTTTTATATTTTATTAAAAATATATATTTGTTCAGATTTTTCGCACAGAAAGGTTTCGCACTGATAAAGAACCTCCACAAAATATTTTTCTAATCAATTTCATATAAAAATTGCATCGTTTTTTTAACTTCTAGAAAATAACAGTAGTGTATAGTGAGTGTGAAAGCCCTCCATCCACAACCGGGCACAATGAAAATATAGAAATATAATAAACAAACCAGTGAAGTTTATTGGCGAGTACAGTGCCCCCGGTGGCCCCACCAAACACGTAGAGGTGCCGATTGTAGGCTACCATTGTGTGTCCGTAGCGCTTCTCTGGGGCAGGCAGACTTCCGCAGAGAATGTGCTCCGTGTTTATGCGGGTCCATCTAAATCCCGGAAGGTCCACAACACCATGGCAACTCTATCAGTTTGTCGTGTTTTAAAATGGTTCATAGAATCGGTGAGGCTGGTGATCTATATATAATATTTTTTTGTGTTTTTCGAGAAATAGAAAAATATGATCTTACTATATTATCCATATTATGACCAAAATTGTTTTATTTATATTGTTAACTGTTTTATTATAAGAATTTATTAAAAAATAAAAAATCAATTATGTTTATATACAGAACAAAAACATCAGGGAGAATATTGAATTTAATAATTTATTGCTATTATAATAAACAAAATTACTTAAGCATTAATTACAAATTAATAAATTAATTAAGCAAAACTGCTTTGAATTTTATTATACAGGGTGAGTAGGATGTAACCGGGTATTCGATCGATAACTTGATAGTTGGAGAGGAAAGATATATCGCAATGCTGCAATCTGATTGAATGAGGTGAACCAATCAAAACACATCTTACTTAAAACTGTCGATTCGGTAGCAGTGTGTTATAAAGTGTTTGTGTTTCTTGTTCTTGGAAAGCTCGTCGTGTCGGATGTCTTTGGATCAGATAGACTTTCATGAATGATTGAATGAGAGTACTGTAGTTACAGTCTCTCTTTTTATTAAATGATCTAATTGTTCTAAAATTGTTACTTCGAATATATAATTTTGGTCGAATACAATAAAAACTATTTTTTTATAATATAGATATATGCATAAATTATAATAATATACCAGAAACACTAAAAAGTACTAATAATTAATAGTTTACTAAGCAAACATTGTTTCAATTAATAGATTGCGCAATTCTAATCAAACTTTAGAAGGAAATAATAATTTAGAAAATTCAGTATATAAAATAATTTACTTTTTTCTTTATTACAATCGCAAAATTAGACAAGTCTGCCTTAATATGCATCTTTTATTGGATTGCTTCTCTTTTTGCACTGAAATTATGTAGACACCTAAAAAGTGTCCGTAAACATAATCTTAATATAAAAAACAAAACATACGAAATAAACACAACGATAGCCTTTGATAACAGAAGCTATTTAAGTTATTTTATAAAAGAATTAACGTTTCCTAATTTTGTTTAGCAATAAATTAGAAAAATTTATCAGCAATAATAATTGATTTTCCAACAATTCATTAATTACGAAAGGGGACACGAGTCCACAATCTCTTTACATTGCTGTGATTTTGAGGATTACAACAAAGAAAGTCATTTTACCCATAACATTTTCCCTTCAATCTATTATAAAACAGCCTACATATAATGCAGGTGTGAGTTTTTGGATTTTATGGATTGTTGTTGCGCGTGGCAATGGCTCATATTTTGACTGTAAACGGAAATGTTCCGCTCAAATAAATCAGGTTACAAACATGTAAGCTTAATTCGTACACCTCGTATCAGAATGATATCTAGTTTATCAACGTTAAAAATGCATTTTTAATTTTTTTATTAAAATAGATGGAAAAGTATAGAGGCAACAGGTTTAGATTAGCCTATGTGCAACATTTATTGGGAAAGTTACTTATTTATTGGGAAACGGACATCCTTTTGCATTTTACATCAATGAGAATACATATATATTTTAGGATATTTCAAATAAAAAAATATAAATTATCTAAAATCAAATAGATCAAACTATTAAAAACGATATAATTAAGAATCCATAATCGTGTTGGACTATTCGCTAAATAAAATAGGTTTATTAGTATTATACAATTGACATATGAAAAGCTCAAAATAAAATACCATACATAAGTGTTACTAATTATAAATTAATACTAATCGGTTAGTATATATTATACTCATTTATATAGACTATTCGCTAAATAAAATACCATACATAAGTGTTACTGACTATAAATTAATACTAATCGGTTAGTATATATTATACTCATCGTAACTGTTAATTATATCTATAAATATTGTTTATTTATTAAAAAATAGGAAAGAAACTATATTGTATAATAATACAGAACAATACTGTATATCATACTGATTCAAACATCAATTTCTAGACTAATTAAAAAGCATTATATTTAATTATAAACGCCAAGCAAAATAATTTTTAATTGTCATTTTGTAGAATTTTAAAAGAAGCTTCCTTAGTAATTGAAAACAAAATATTTATATTCAAAGCATTGTAATGTCAATTACATGCTACGACAGCGCTTCCATCTATTAAATCTAAAGTTTTTGAATTATATGTAATTAAGACATACAGTTAAGAATATCTAGAGAGTTACACGAGTTCGTTAAAAGGTGTAAAGCATTATTATTATGAATACAATTATTATAATGATCTCATTAGGAAATTATTATTTTCCATTTCAATCAGGTAAATAATTATTACTGATTTTTAATAAATTTGGGAAGAAATACGTTAGTTACTGTAAAGTAGACCTACGCAATATATATATATAAATGGTGAGGTGACATATTTTATAAAAACTTGTAAAATGATTAATAAAAAATTTTAATATTATAGGCCTATTAAAGTTTTTAAAATTTTAACATTTTAAAGCCTTTTAAAAACATTTTAAAGCCTATGAAACTGTTGCTCTTAGCGATTGTCTGGTTTCAAAGCTTTTAAGCTGTAGTATAAATATAGAATATAATAAACGAAAAAAGAATTGACAAACGAAAAAATATAATGATAAACAAACAAGTAAATCACAATAAATAAAATTGATCGTGAGAATATAAATCAAAATAAGATTAACAATTATCTATAAATATGCAAAACGATTCGCGCACAACTATTCATTTGTAAATGATAACATAAAAGTTATTAAATAAAAGAAACCGAAATATAAACAAAAACAGTTACCGCGTTTTTTAAAGTGTTCAACATGACGTGTTAATTGTTCTATGTTTTATTTAAAATACATTTAAGTCTGTTTCTGCAGAAGAAAAATTGGGCTACTGGAAATGCGACCTTATATTATCTTATTAAATTATCTTATTTAAATATATCAACTCTATAGCAGTCTTACAGACAATTGCTTATTTATTGGGGGGCGGCACTTACGTTGTGGAGACAAAGTGGAACTGGAACAGCTTGTTGGTGATCCTGGCACCACTGTGGCCGCTAAACAAATAGACCGAGTCCCTGGCGACAGTGATAGCAAAGTTGCAGCAAGTGGGCGGTATGTCGCCGACCTGGTTCACCTCAGTCCACCGACGACCCACCACTTCCTGATGCTGCTGCGGGGCAACGGAGTGGGAATGGGGGGAGGAGGAGGAGGCAGGCTGGACAGCAGTGTCCCCTCCTAGCAGGAACCCACCACTGCCCCCTCCCCCTGCCTGCCAGCTCCCGCCGGTGCAGCTTCCCGTGTGCCAACAGGTGGAGTTGGTGAGGCCGGAGCACGGACTGGCGCCGCCCAGACCCACGAACCACATATCGTTCAAACTGTGATGGTAGCGGTCGCAAGAACATATTATCTATTTGCGTGTTCTATATAACGAAAATATCTCAGTCTGAAATTAGGAAATTATTTAGAAATTATACAGACATTATCTAAAAAATACATTTTAACCTTTTTTTAAATAAAAGAATGTGTGAAACCTTTTATTCTTCTTAAACATCTAATTTTTTTACAATTTATTTTTGCTGGAAACTGCACAATTAAAAAAAGTTTTTTTGGTATGTAGACGATAGGGAACTTCGACATCATCTGAGTTTCCATGACATTCGGGTGCTGAACTGAATTTAGTGATTCGAAGATCAAACCATTCGACTCCTACAACAAATAATATTAATAATAAAAAATAAATAAAAAATAAGAATAAGTGCTAATAATCTTTTCTATATAAAGTTGAAGATGATAATGATGATGAAGATAATGTTGAAGCATGCTCAGGAGAAGTAGAATGATGTAAATTAATAAGGTCAATCAAATCATCAGCTGTAGTACATTTAATTTAACAGCATTCTATATTGTACTGTCAGTTTAAAAGCTGATCATGAAGTAATTTAATAAATGAATCTAAAAGTGTAATGAAATAAATAGTAGAAGTAGTAGTACTGAAAATTTAAATTATGGTGTTCTATAATAAAACAAAAATTATAATAGTAAATTGGCAAGTTTAGGAGAGTACTACCATTCGTGGTAAGAGATGGAAGCAGAATGAAGTTAAAAGTGTCTCTATTTATACTAAACTAGAGTGCACTAAACAGTCGGAATCTGGGTCAGCATTCAAAGAACAATTAAATTTTTTTCAATTTTTAGGGGTGATCCAAAAAAGTAGATGAACTCTCCTACTACTGAGACACGTAAACTGAAAAGTAACAAATATATTAAAATGTTGTTTGATACAATTTAAATTCAACGATTACTTTCGAAAAGAATTCAAAATTGAATCCTGCATCTAGATGTTTATCTTACCGACAGTTGCCATCGTAACCACCGAAGATCCAGAGTTTATTGTCATGCACGGCGGCGCCATGGGCTGCTCTGGGGACCGGCATACGGCGGCGGGGGTCGAAGCGCCACTCGCGCCACTCGCAGGTGGGAAAGTGATACTCGAAGAGATCATTCTTGTTGGTCAAGTTGGAATTGGAGGGTAGGTCGCCAGTGTAGCCGCCGAAGACAAGCATGCTAGCGCCCGCAACCACTGCTGAGTGGTGATAACGGGCCGCTGGTGGACTGCCGCGGCATATTGGACTGTAAGGGTAGGAAGAATGCATTAACGGGATTAATTTAATTGAGTACGCAATCAAAGAAACACTGGTAGATTGGAGTAAAAGATAGAAGGGCTTTTAGCTAAAGTTGGATATAAAAGTTAATAAACAATTGTATATTAGAGTAATGTAAGAGAAAATGTTAACTGAATAAGTGAAAATTAATAATTAATTCAATAAAACAATGATAGATAGATAAAATTGTCATGTCAAATATAACGACATTAAGGATATATGGTAGATTGGAGGAGGGAGAAAGGGTTACAGAGCAAAGGAAGTGTCCATACTTCAAAAAAGTTATTTAATTTATCACTATACTTTATTAATAGTTTTCTTAAACTATATCGACATAACCTCTATATAAAATGCATTACTTGTATGTCAATAAACATTATAAGTTATATTTTTAATACTAATCAATATAATATTACGATTAATGATAGTGAATATTTGTTTAAATGAGATAAGTATAAGCATAATAAATAAATAATGTAAAATAATAATATATAACAATGCGGCAGCCTATAGCATTTATATATATAATATATTCGTAAAGTTAATAAATCAATACAGCATTGGCTTGTGTGTTTTCTCTTATTTTTACTCGTAAAGTGTATAACAAACAAATATATACTTACTGACTCCAGGTATTGGTAGCAATATCGTAAATGAGGAGATGATTAAGCATACTTCGTCCCCCGTCGTCTCCACCAAATATGTAGAGTGTGTTCTGATAGTGAACCATCGTGTGCTTGCTGCATTCGCCGGGACAGTCAGCCAGCTTCTGCCAACGATGCGTCGCCTCCAGGTCCAGGTTTAGAGTCAAACTCTCGGCAGTGGCGTCCGGAAACTGGGAGCTTACCAACTCGTCCACCACTGGAGATATAGATGCAGCAGTCAGATTGTTAAAGCTAGAGGAGGGGGCTGTGGAGGACGACTGACTGCCTGTGGTGTGCGAGTGGTGGTGGTGTGGATGCAGCGAGTGCCATGGGTGGTGGGCCTGGTTCTGACGATGTCTCGATGACGCCATGTCTGCTGCTCACAATTTCATGAAATAAAACAAAGTAAATGAAAAATGTAAAGACTGAAATCACAGATATGTTATAATTATTAGATAAATAGAATGAATATATAATAACCAAATTATAAATTCATTAACAAATTCATTAAAAAGAATGTCATTATAGTTTAATTAGAAATATATGTATACATTTTTGGTTGTTAAAAGCAAGTTTTAATTATTATTTTCAGAAACATTAAACTTTTTAATGAATACATTTCATAACAAGATAAAATAATACATTTATTCATTATTTTACTATAACCGTAGTTTGTATTTTTAAATAAAAAACGTATGATTACTATTACACAATTGTAGAAAGTGTAACTGGTATAGAATAACATTACTACGTATACCTATTTTGTGTTGAGCAGAAATGCATTTTTCTAACACTTTACATCTGGTAATAATTATTAAGCAAATCATTAAGTATCATGTTATATTTTAGTTATATATGATTTATAATCACTTCAGAATGCCCATATATATGGCAATTATTTGGCAAAGAAGACCAAAAATTAATTCTATGTGATGTAATTCTTTCCCTGTTATAATTGAAAATTGTGTGGTAGGCTAGCTAATTATGTAATTTCATAGGATTTAGTATAGAACTTACAGAAAATCATTACAACTATAAATGTTTACTATATGGTTTGAGGTAGAGTTTATTTACAGTGCGCACATGTAATAGCACTTTTTATTTTCAAATTTATAGCATTTCAGATAGATTCCAATTTAAACTAGAATCTATAATTTGTATATTGTAAATAGTTTATTTATAATATAAATTTGAATAATTTGAAGAAATATAGAATAATAATTATGAAAATTATATGTTATTTTGAAGTAATACAATGTTTATAGGCCCAATAGACCTAGCTAACATGGCAAAACTTTTGAATAAATTCGAGAATAAAAAATTAGAATTTCAATTTTTTATGAAAAGTGCATACATAGGTATGCCATAACTTGCGATATTATAGCCAGTTCTAACATACAACTTTTGAATTTGGATATCTGGGCAAAAAATGTGTTTAATATAAGCAATATATGTTTCAAAATGTATTATGTATAAAATAAAATATATTTATAAATTTTTCTCTCTATGGATGGGGTGACAGAAACAAGTCACTTGTTGGTTTTATAAAATCAAGTCATAGGTTTTTAAACTAGCCTAGGACGTTTTTTACAAACTAGGGGTGGGCATAGTTAAAAAAAAGTTATTTATTTATTTTATTATATTTCTTGCTTATTTATCTCTGGTATAAATGAACATAATATTTTATTTATTATATTATGTTGTAAATTAGAATATATATTTTCAACCACAGTTTAAAACTAGGTAAAATACTTATTAGCTTAGTAGATATTTATATATACCTGCAAATATTGTTATCATTAATTTTAATGATTAAGTAAAACAGTATGCAATATGTTTAACACATTGAGTTATACTATTCAGTGGCATATCGAGGATTTTTTCAGGGAGGGGGGGAGGGGGGTGCAGAGTCTGAAGGGCACCAAAATATCAACCATATTGTAACACATATATGTACAGAAATACACACATATAAAGTAATAAATCATAATTTATTAAATGAAAACTACCGATATTATAGTGCAATTATTATAACATTTTATTAATATAAGTAATTTATGTACATACCATCTACCCTCTGTCCTAAAAGTCTGTGTGCATACTATGTATGTATGTCTGTCTATGGATTATGTGTATCAATTTTTTAAATCTATGGCTGTCATTAGCCATCATGCTTGTGTTCTTACCTGCACAAAAAATATTTAAAGAAAATATTGATTGGTTGTTTTTTGAATTTAAATTAAGGTTAGAGTATCACTTAAAACCAGTTGCAAGAAAAATGTCTAGAGTGAAAAGAGCGTTCAAACTTTCTGAAAGAGAATAAAAGACAATGTTGCAGAAGAACCACTGCATGATCTGTGTCAAGAATATATTGTTGGTCGAAACTATCCATCTTCATTACTATGGAGATCTCAAGAAAAAGGTCATATGTGATCCAAAGAAAGGTCTGGTCGATCCAGTATGGTGAAACAGCCAGCATTCCAAAATGAAACAGAGCAGCTCATTCAAATGGATCGACATCGCAACAGCTCTTGTCGTCGATTAGGCCAACTACTTCATTGTTCCCACTATGTTGCAAACAGAATGCGAAAGGCTCTGAAAATGAAGATATGCAGGAAAGTTTCATGTCCTCCATTATCTTATCAGAATATTTAAAGATGTGCTGCATTTGTCGATGCCTATCCTAACGGTTCAAGATTATCTGCCTTTCTCAATGAGAAATGGTGGTTTTTCTTTTGACAGAAGAAGCATGTTTACTGGCGAAGTAATTCCCCTGCTTCATTTGAACACCCTCAGTTGCATATCCTAAAAATGATGTTTGTGGCTGTTATCAGTTCCACAGCTCCTGATGCAAAAGTTGGTTTATGGCCCATTGCCAAAAGAAGGCTCTACCCACACAACAGTCGCTACCACCATCGAGGAGATCTTTATTGGAAAGATGTTTCCCATGATGGACCATTCTTCTGCCAACTATTAGACAAAGAAATCACACCCCCATGTGAGTGATTCGGTATCACCACTCTTCAGTTTGATAATGCCACTCCTCATCTTGTCGAAAATGATGAAGCTTCTATTGCAGCAGTGATGGCCTGCCATCTTACAATTTGTGTCCTTAGACAACCAGCACAGAGCCCTGATGTCAACCCCTTAGACCAAGGACTTTTTACTCGTTGATAGGGTAGAGCTCCATGACCCAATCAACCAAGATGCCTTGCATACTTTTGCCTTGCCTGACCAAACTAATGTGTGTCATCAAATTGCATTACAATTGGGTGGAAATAGATTTGTGTAATAATTATGTTACTATTGATTCTTGCTTATTTTTATTAAAAATACATGCATTTTACTTGATCCATTTTTTAATGCACACAGACTTTTAGGACAGAGGATACTAGTCTTCATAAATAATACTAAAATATAATATATTCAATAAATGTAAATAAAGCTTTAAACATTTAGATATTCAATTAATAGTAAGCCTATTAAAAATATTCCTTCATACCTATAGGGGGGAGTGCATGCTCTTGATGCCCTATGGTAGATACACAACTACTATTTAAGAATTGATGGAAGGATACTTCAAGATCACCTAAACCCACTTGAAAATTACAACAATGAGGAATTTCACATGTGTGATTTAGATTTAGTAAAGGCACTGTGATAAATTAAAAAATAATAGTTATACTGCCAGAGTTACAATGGCTTACAAGAAGGAACCTTACTCTCACTTCAATTCAACAGCTTTGTGCTATGTTGCAATTTTTTTCAGCTGTAGATTATATCAACAAATAGTTGATAATTCTATCCAAATCCATAGTACAATGATTTATAAATTTATACATCAAATATCATTTATGCTTTGTTAAATCTGTTTACAAAATGAAAGACAAAAGGTGGAAATTAGTAGGGGTTTTCCACAGTGCTGTAGATTTCTTGTTGTAATTTGTGCTATATATTGTGCCATATCAGCAATCCTGGAATGTACATAAATTGCAAAATATTTTATTCATTCAAATGCAAAATAATTTGTGCTCATGAAAATAAATTATGGAATATCATTGCAAGATTCCACTTGTGACTCCATCATTTTTGACAATAGCTTGATTGGAGACAAGTTGAAAAATCCTGAATTACAAGGAATCTTACTGAGAGACCCTGGTTATCCCTGTCACCTTCTTATTCCAATTGCTCATCCTATTGTACAAATTCAGCTGCCAGTAGAATGCAAGAGTAACAACAGAAAGAGCTTTTGGCATCCTTAAGAATCAATTTCAAGTATTGGGTACTGAACTCTCAATGCTAAATTAAGATGCAATGTCAATACAAATATGGCTGTAATCACTTTCTGCAAATTCTACACAATATTGTTGTCACTGCCACAGAATCACAATTTTCCAGAACCAGAAAGAATAAGGAAATTTCAATAAATTTTGTGAATTTGAAAGTACTGAGCACTACAGTGCTGCTTCTATTAGAAGAACTGTTGTCAAAGAATATTTTAAATTATTTTGCTATTCTTTTTACATTAACTCTTATTCCATACTTAAATCTTATTAAATCATATTAAATCTTATTACATACCTACTGTCCTTCTTTTAGTAGGATAAATTGTATGTATATTATATCACTATGAATCTAGTATTATTAAAAAAGCAATTATTAAAGAAATTAAAATATTTTGTTATGTCATATTTTATAAAATTAAGTTGTACTGTTATACTTATTTAATTAATTGTAAGACTTGACTTAATTTAAATAAATTTATTTGGAAAACTTTCTGCTTTAGGTGTTAACTGTGAAATGGTTATCTCTAAAATATTAATAATATATAATATTTATAAAACAATATTAAATAATTTGTTAAAAGCTGTATAGCATTATATTTATTATTGTAAATAAAAATTAAAGTATTGCACTATGAAGACGTCACAACCTTATTGGATAAATTAGTTGTTGTATAATATTGTACCTGGATATATGTTGAGCAGTAGTCAAAAACCTTCTGTTTAAAAAATGTTCATTCCATTATGATACCCTAGTATTAAACCATAGGTCTGGTTTTCTTAAACTATAGTTTTTGACCATGGTCTCAGAAAAAAAACTAACCAGTTGGTGATTAATGATGACATTTCCTATATTAATTGTAACCACATTGTGGGAATATAGGATAGGTTATGGATTAACCATGACCCATGTAGATTCTTAAATCAATGGGATAGATCATATCTAAAATACAAAAAATTAAATTATTTAAATGACAATTCAAAATAAATTGGTCTAGTAAGTAGAGGATATTCCATTAACATACTTGTCCCTTTATATTATATCTATTATATGTATATTTCTGTTGTATCTGTTCACTATTATTCATTCTATGTTCTTGTTATCTCTTGCAGATCATTTTTTTATTGTCTCTCAATAAAGGATTTGACAAATAGTTTCATACTTATTTAATAAGTGACAAATGTAAAACAGTTAATAAAATAAACATAAATATTTTCCTCCAGGCAGCCATCAAAATAACTACAATTTGATAATTCTGCCTTTGGCAACTTTTATAATATAATTTGATTACACAAATACCAAATTATTGGTATATTAATAAATATTATAAAAAGGATCCTGTTACTATTATTATAATAATTGAATTCAATTTTAATTGAATATTAATAATAATGTGTAAGTATACTATAAGTATATTCAGTAATTAATTCCAATTGCAGGAATTATAAAATTGTAGTTATTTTGATGGCTGCCAGACCACCTAGTAAACATAAAATATATTTATTGGCATCAGCATAGATTATTCAGAATTAAAGGTATAAAAATGGCCAATACAAAAATCTAAGGATGTAATAATGTGGTGAGGTGAGGTGAGTAGCTGAGCCTCTAAAGCAGAACTCAGCAGCAAAAAGTTTATTTATACTTAGTTAAATTTAATTAATTAGTTATACTTAGTTATACTTAATTAAATATATATTAAAGTTTATTTTTACTTATAAGAATTCATATAAATGATTGATCTATAATCTAGTAGCATATCAGATTATTTTTTAAAGTTGTCTATAATGCTTCCAAAAGGGTTCTACAATCCTCCTCACACCCTCTAGTTTTAATTTTACGCCAGCACTAGCCACACGGCGGCTAGTGTAGGTAATACATGCGTATTGTACACATGTATTACCTAACTATCTTTGGTTGTAAGATATTATAAACTAATATGTATCTACATAAAAAAGTA
>JAUZND010058720.1:0-18478 GCA_034780555.1 Coelogynopora nodosa
GGGAGGAGGAGGGGGGAGGGGGGGGGAGGGGGTATTGTCCAGAGTCGACATATCTCGTACTACTTGTATAATTTCCACCAACTCCCTCCTTACACGTTTTTCTGATAATGATTTGTTTGACAATATAGATAATTCCGACTTTGTAAGGACATAATTCTACAAAATTATAAAACATTTTCAAGACCTAGAAGACTGTTACTAGTAATTAAATATTTCAATGTCATAATATAAAATGTGTATCAATTAAGTAGACGTAAAACTTGAACACATAATAATACCAATCTATATCAAAACGAAAGATAAGTGATTCAAAATGACTCCAGATTCAGTTTCACATAATTTGAATGTAAACCTGACTGTTAAATATATTTTACACAAAATATGTATTTGATATTTTTGTGTTTTACCGCGCTAAATTTTCTTACATAAAAATACTGCATAATATTTGGTAATTTTAATGATGAATATAAATATTATAATAATATTGAAATCAATACTGTAGAATCACTCTGAACAAATCAGATCGATTTCTCATTGCTGTTCTGATTTCTTAAAAACCATCAGTTTATAATTTTTTTGTATTTATCATCAACAGTACAACATTTAAAGGGCAGGAAAATACAAGAAGTGTCACTTTTAAGATACGTGTAAAGATGTAGTTTTACTTAATTTGTTCTGAAAACTCAAATTTTTAGAGTTCAATTTGGTTTGAAAATAAAAAACTTTTTTGTACATTTAATTTAATAAACACAGTTGATTTTTATTAACTATTAATTAAAACTGAATTAAATGCTGACTATTGTCATGAAATGATCTATTTTTAGTCATGACTCATAAACCTATTTATAAGTGTGGTCGAATCCACTCTTCCTATACAACTCACCTGAGCTCGCAGCCGCTTGGCCTCCTCCTCGGAGCGATGGTTCCGCTGGAGCAGAGCGGACACCTCCTGGGAGAGGGAGGACACCTCACTGCGCAACATCTTGTTCTCCAGCTCCACACTCCCGCCCAGTCGTACCGCCACGGTGGAGGTGGCGGTGGTGTCCGTCGGTGGATAGGGGGGCGGCGGTAGGGCCGCTATGGGCCGCGTGTTGAGGTGCTGATGAAGTGCACGAAAACACGCGCACACGAGAACGTATTGTTATGCGGATATGACATCGTGGTTAGTACTTTGTACAATACAAAATACTTTAATATGATATAATGTCATTTTGGATCGTGCGATACAAAATATGTATATTATTAGTTGTAACAATAATTACATCATACAAAGAATAAACATGTTTATGTTCTGCTTATCTTTTTACATACTACTAATAAAAATCTAAACAGTTTTTATAGGTCATTTAAATCTATATTATTTTGTACCTGTGCCATTAAATATCCTAAATATCAAAAAGGTTCGTGGCCGCTGGTTGATAATTATTTTATTTTAGTTCACTTTGACATTATTTAAGAGAACTGTGAACTACACACGGGAAAGTGACTAAATAAAGTTAAATCGGCAGAACTAAAGATAATATGAAGTTGTTCGTGGATTAAAGCCTTATGGTTATTATAAAGTAATCCATGATCATCTATCCTAAGGAAACAAGTTTTCTGTCCAGAATTGGAAACAGATTGACAAAATGTGTCACAATTATTACGAAAATCGCACTGTTACACACATTCTGAAAGACCATCATTAGAAGGGGTAATTGAAATTCGAGTAACACGCGTGCTCAATTGATCTACCTGTTGTCCACCACCCGTCGCCAAGGTAACATCAACCCCATGCAGCGTCTGATAACCACTGGACCCAGTCTCACTGTCGCCACCTCCCACAAACACTCCAGCGGCCGAGTCCACACTCGAGGTCAACGACTGGGGCGACTTCTTCGCCGGCTGCCTTCGATCCTCACCACCCCCCTGCTGATGCTGCGGCGGTTCACTGCTGTTGAGAAAGTCCAGCAGGTCGGCGTCCTTGGGCCGTGTAACCATGGTGGCCGCTGCTGCCGCTCCCTCTCCAGATCTCACGACGGAACTGGGCGCTGAACGGGTCTGTTGCTGTAGCTGTTGCAGACCGATCGTGGGGATTATCTGCGGCTCCAGTTTGTGGTGTGAGTAGCTGGCGCCACGAGTGTGCTGCTGTTGGAAGGTGCCACCACCGGGTTCGTTGGGGGCTCTGCTGGCCACGACGACACCACCGTCTTCGCCGTCCTGCCCGGTGTTGAGAGCCTCGGCCGCTGATTGGTCCAGATTGTTCAGGAATGACTCAGCATTCTTAGCAAGGCCGGAAAGCCAGGCCATTGATTATTCTGAAAGGCAATTTCGCAATCAATAACAGTGAATTGCAGCTAATACATACAATATAGTGTTAGTCATAACAATTTAAATTGCCTTAATGTTTTTGAACGTAAATATTTAACAATAACGCATAACTAATGGACAATTTAATCGATAGATTAAAACACACGGCAACTCAAAAAACAATGTTCGAATTAATGAAATACCATGGTTAGTTATAAATAGCGTGACGTTAGATGTTTAGCTTCATCGATTAGAGTCAAAATAAAATTTAGCCAAAATACGATTTGATTTAATGTTACCATCGATATTATTATATTCCTTATTAATCAATTATAGTTATTCTAAATATATTAATTTATCAACTTGCATACGCATTAACGGATACAATAAAACTATCACAAACTTTTTAAAGCGTCATTAGAAATAAAAACAATAATAATTGTAACATAATCCTATTCATAATATTTTGAATGTGTTTGTTATAGGTACAATAGTTAATATTCTTACACTTAAACTTATTTCTAGCGGAGTTCGTCTTATAATAGGTTAACAGTTAAATACACCAGTAATTCAATTCATATTTTTAATACGTTCTCATAAACACACATACAATTAATAAGTTATAAAATAATATAAATATTTATTGTGATATGCTTATTGACACATTTACATAAAATGTTTTGAAATATGGTTCGATAATTCGATAACTTTATTAAATTTGTCACTACATTTACATGAAAACAAAGTTTCCGTTAAAATGCCAATTTTGCAATATATTCTTGCTGAAATGAGCGTCAAACATAAATGAATAGTTCTAAATGAAGTGATATATATACTTACTCCTTTGTCATTTTCATTAGATATTATGTTAAACAGATAGTTCATATATAAACAATTAAACAGATATTTAAAGAAGGTAACAATTTCGTCAAAACAGATATATTATTATAAGTATAGATAACAAATTATACAATAGAATTGCATTTACAAAAATACTGTTTTTTCAGTGCAAACAAGAATGACTTTTCCAGACACAATAATCAGTACACCAGGATGGCCAAAGATAAGTGATCACATATATATATATATACTGTATATATATAGGCAGGTAATGGACGTTTATTATAAAACTGATAGCATGTCTTTCATAATTTACAAGCATGATTTCCGAACTGACAAAGTAATTCAACATATTTTAATAACAAACAAGAAATCATTATACAAGTCAAAAGCACAAATTAAGGTTACTAATAGTCTGTATATTAAATACAAATATCGGTAAAGAACATCTGAATCATTATAACATGTTCTGATCAAATAAATACTCGAGAACGCAATAAAGAGAAACGCATTCATTTCGAGTAGTTTTATACCAGCATAGAAAAGTAAAATTTACCATTTCAACAGTACAAGCGCCAAACTAGTCCAGGATTACACAAATAACTTTACCTACTTCAAGATACAAACGGTATAAACGAAACACAACATCATAACACCTAATTTTTTTTTACTGTAATAAGGAAATGATTCAAAAGAATATAATATTAGAAAAAAGGCACGTGGTAATGGGAAAGAAAACGTTTAAACAATAAACAAAACTGAAGTAAACGAACAATAACAATTGAATGTACCATAGCTATGCAGCACTTTATATTGCAAACCCTATTTGTCCTATTATTATTATTTCTGATGCAAAACACATCAACTAATCAAAGAGAGCAAATATATTATATCATATTATGAAGAGCTGCATTTCAAGACAAAGGATGCATAACAGGATGCAGAATTTTTCACAGAACACCATTGATTGATAAAGGAATAGAGCATAACGTTGTTACTTAAGAATGCAAAAGATAAACGGTCTGTTAATATCAAATTTATGTTAAATCAGAAAATAAGAAAGAATTTAGGACAGAGTTTTCGATGTGAATAGAACGATACAACCAACACATATATGTTTTGCAAAAATAGTCTTTAATGAAATGTAAAATGTGTTAAAAGAATTGATGAAGTCTCAAATTTCAATACACCTCACTCTCAGTGCGTACATATGCTGATGTGCATATTTTATTTTAAAATCGTTGAATATTAGCAAAATATGATGCAAAAAAACGGACAAACCACAAGATACGAAACGCAGAAGTGAATGTTCTACTGTCCTTTGTATAACACCCTAGAATATAAGGTACTGTATTAATATTATGCAAATTACATGTGGAAGCCTTACATACATGTCACTTATAATAATGAATCTATAGTGTACAACGTATAGTTTCAGCTGTTGAGTGAACTAGGCTAGAAAGGATATCTGCAGCGCAGCGGTACATCTAGCTCAATTAAAAAAGTAAAATACTGTATTACAATTGATAGGGACAAATATTCGTGTGGAAAATTGAATAAATCTCGTGCCATATACAATACATACCAATTATTCTCTTCTATGGTCAGGACAGACCCCCTGGCACGGTTACCTGTATCTATAAATACTGCAAATAATGGCAACTGTTGAAGGTAGTGGATCAATAAGCTGCTATCGATTAGCATGATGATGCAATGACAACAGTAGATCAATAGCTACTATCGATTAGCATGATGATGTAATGACGACAGTAAATCAATAGCTACTATCGATTAGCATGATGATGTAATGACGACAGTAGATCAATAGCTACTATCGATTAGCATGATGATGTAATGACGACAGTAGATCAATAGCTACTATCGATTAGCACGATGATGTAATGACAACAGTAGATCAATAGCTACTATCGATTAGCATGATGATGTAATGACAGCAGTAGATCAATAAGCTGCTATCGATTAGCATGATGATGTAATGACAACAGTAGATCAATAGCTACTATCGATTAGCATAATGATGTAATGACAGCAGTAGATCAACAGGCTGCTATTGATTATGATAATAATGTTCTGGATAGATAGACAGAGAGAGAGAGGACATCGATGTTACTGTTTGAGTATCTTGTTGGCCTGATCATCAGCGTGTTTAATTCGGTCCTTGTTGTAGTCCGTCTGAAGGTAATCGGAATGATTTTGAGATCAATTATAAAATAATGATATATAATAGACAATTAAATTTAGATTAATATATATTTATTCTTTTGAACCATTTTCAGAGGTTCTTCTTCCATATTCTGGCTTTGTTCATCATTTGATCACAATAATCAATATTCTATACTGACTCGTATGACTATTTTAGTTGTTTTGGGATCTTAATAAATCCTTTCTATTATTGTATTGCTATGAGCGAGAATTATAAAAACGCTACAAAAAAACCATATTTTTATATATTCAAGTATAATAAATTGTAAGAAATAACAACATTCATGACTGAACTCAATACTGAAAGTAAAACACAAATAATGTGTTATCATCAAACTACAAAATAGTTGTCTAAAATAAATTTCGAGTATCTTGAGTATCTTTGAAAATCCGAAAATAGTTTGTACTCTATAAAACAGGTCTGGAGTGATAATGCGGAGAGTCAAACTTGTGGATTTAAGTGACAGCCTATCCAAATATGAAAGGTAAAACTATAACTAAGCACAGGTTAGATCATAAAAAGAACACTTGTTATAGAAACACTCAATGCAGCGGGATTGTAGCGTAAATAGTCGATCAAACGTTGACAGGGATAGCTAAATGTTTATAGTTGACAGGGATAAATAAATGTCTAGAGTTGACAGGGATAAATAAATGTCTAGATTTGACAGGGATTTATAAAAGTCTAGTTGAGAGGGATTTATAAAAGTCTAGTTGAAAGGGATAAATAAATGTTTATAGTTGACAGGGATAAAAAATGTCTAGAGTTGACAGGGATTTATAAAAGTCTAGTTGACAGGGATTTATAAAAGTCTAGTTGACAGGGATAAATAAATGTCTAGTTGACAAAGATAAATAAATGTTTATAGTTGACCGGGATAAATAAATGTCTAGCGTTGCCAGGGATAAATAAATGTCTAGAGTTGACAGGGATTTATAAAAGTGTAGTTGACAGGAATAAATTAATGTATATAATTGACAGGGATTAATAAAAGTTTATAGTTGACAGGGCTAAATAAATGTCTAGAGTTGACAGGGATTAATAAAAATCTAGTTGACAGGGATTTATAAAAGTCTAGTTGACAGGGATAAATAAATGTTTATAGTTGACAGGGATAAATAAATGTTTATAGTTGACAGGGATTTATAAAAGTCTAGTTTACTGGTAAAAATAAATGTTCATAGATGACAGTGATAAATAAATGAATACAGTTGACAGGGATAACTAAATGTCTATAATTGACAGTTACCTTGAGAGCGATTCGATCAATTTGACCGTTTTGCTGTTCAATCTCGGAACCCATATCGACCGCCATACTCTTCAGATTTCCCACAATTCCGTGCACCTGGTGCAGATTGTCCTCCATATCGTCCTCACGAGCATCATTTGTGATTCTGATGGGGGAGGGGAGGGGAGGGGAACACCAGATGCACAATACTTAGAACACACACCGAGTGTATGCATGCCACTTGAAGATGGAGGTATCAAAATGCCACACACTCAAAACCCATAAAGTCGTTCCCTTTCGCTCCCCCAATCCCAACTGAACATTGTTAAATCATCCCAGCTAAACAATAACTTGGACCAGTATTTCTGAAGCAAGCAAGCAGACCAGACCTCGTGATGTAAGGTCCTCCAGCACTCCTGCCCGTCGTCCTGTCCACAGCAGCACGAGCTGGCGGCTGCTCTATACGAACTCGGTCCTCATCGGAGCTCTTCCAACTCTTGTTATACCTCGTTCCGGTCGAGTCGAACTTGCTGGCTCTGTTTGGAGAGGTAAGTGGTACGTGGTTAATCAGACTCCATTCCATCCTACTTCATTGTGTTACACGTATTACCAGGTTGTGAAGTGTGACTTAGGATTAGATTATGATACGAAGTAGTATATTGAAGAAATAATACGACAAGTTTTTGATTGAACTATAAAACGTATGACTCTGATTTTTTTACTCAGTGGCTAAAATACTCTTTTATCTAACTGTAAAATATAACAAAAATAATTTCGAATATTTTTACATACCAGAAAAAATGGTGTTATTATTGATCCATTTTATACCCCCCTCCCCATGGGTTTTCATACTTTCCGAAGATATTAGGAGCTGAAACTTGCAACAATAATAGAAAAAATAAGTTTATCGTAAATTATAACCATTTAACTTGATTATTAAAATTATTTATTAAAATAACCAGCAATTTAAAAGAATACTCAAATAACAGTTATACTACTTATAGCTTATTTGTATAAGTAGTATAATTATGAAAACTATATATACAAATATAGATCTTGTGATCTGGAATCAGATGCAAAAAGAATCAAGTCAATGGGTTGCATTGAACGAAAGTTATAGCATTTATTGGTCAATATATTAATAGCATATTTGTGGTTATTTTCCTATAGTTTTTCTAACTGGAGTTTATGACGTAATCAGGTCATGAAAATGATACCAATCAATTAATTTTTTTGAAAAATAAAATAAAAGTCTTTAGTAGGTATCTGTAGTGTATACCAAATTTCAGCTTAATCGGATGACAGGAAGTTTAGTCTTCCAGGGGGGGTAAAATACCCCCCTCCCCCCTCCACGTAGCAAACCCAGATAGAAACAAATGTAGGAAGTTTTTTATTATCTACGATAAATTGAGAACTATTCTGAAGTACCAAATTGAAAAAACATCATATTAAAATTTTTGTGCAAAAAAGCTTAATTTAATTTAGATTATGATGTTAAAAGGTGCATTCCAATGAACATTTAGTGGAGACATGCGACTGACTATTCGAATAAAACACAATAAATCGACTATAAGGATATAATAGTACTATATCAAATATGGATTAAATATACAAATATATTATATAAACGTCGACAAAACATTGGACAACCTAATATGGACAACGTGATACATTTTCACAGAAACATTTGAGCACCTTTCAAAAATTACAATTTTTATTATTCCTATAAAATACTTTATTTTTTTTAATATACCTAATTGTATAAAAAAATTAAGCAAAAAAACTAAATAGAAATTAAACACAGCAGCATTTAAAAAAACCTCCTCTCAGTGACTCTAACAGTTCAGTTACAATCCTTATTTCTTACTTTACATTTATATACTAGAGGGGGGGGGGAACATCCTAAAAATACCAGGTTCAAAAGACACCAACCAAAGCTTACCTGTTCCAGGGCAGAACACACAGTCCACAGCACTTGTTCATCTCGCCCAAGTTCTTCTCGGCCACCTTCATGTCCTCGGCGATACGATCCATGCCACCCTCGATGGTGTCCAGTTGCTCTGCGAACAGGGAGCGGAACAATTCTGAGCTATATTCTTGTAATAATTCTGGTTATAACATATTTGGAACTCTTTGCCTGAAAGTGCATTCAAAGTTTTAAAAATAATTTTTGGGGGGAGGAGGGGGGGGGGATATTGGTACAGAGTCGACAACCCTCCTACTACTCCTGAAAACGGTCGAAGGTGAAATTCCTTCCCATATCCCCGGTGTCTGTTTTAGTCTTTTGGTGCTTTATTTAAAACAATAAATTCGTCTAAATAATAAATATCCATTGTACTTTATAGCTTTTCCTGAGTGTCAGTATGCATACATAATAATGTTGTGAAAAATAATATAATATCAGGTTTATAAACTCTATAGTCAATTGATAGAAGGAATATCATAGTGTTAATAAAAGTCGTATAAATTCAAATTTGATTAAGCTTTAATTTGTCAAAGTATTGATTAATTCGTATTGATTATTTCGTTTAGATCAGCTGAAGACGTATAACTATATAAACAACACACACGTATTTTGGCATTTAGTCGGAAATTTAAGATAATACCCCATTTCTGGTTTGAAATTGTGACAAAATCAATGTTCATTGCTTTTAAAAAAACTGTTTCTAAATATTTTCACATAGATTTCCTTAATTTAAAAAAATTCCACTTTTAAAGAAAAATTCTACGTAACGCGAATCAATCTTACAAATATAAAAAACTTAGTTAAATGCTTATGGGTCATTTCATTATAAGTCATGTTTCATCACAATAACTTGACTATCTTTTAAAATTGCAATCAGAGTAGAATTTAACATTCTTTTTCATTGTTAATCCAATCTTTTTGCAGGATAAAGAAAGTCTGTAAATAAGACATTTGTTAAGATTAACAACGCAAAGATTGACTGAGCTAGATCATCTCTGATCCGACCAATGATAGCCCGAGTTGGTGTGTTCAGTTATCGATCTTACCTCCCTGAGCACCGAGATTGGTCATGGTTCGGATGCCGGCATCCTGACTCTACACACAAACAGAGTGGGTACGCAGTACGGACGGCACAACAACAGAAGGGCACAGTCATGGAGAGAAGAGGGGGGACGGGGGGGGGGGGGGGCCGGACCGGCGCGACCCCAACAACAGCAAGGGGACAACATGACAGTATGAACAATCAAGAACAACAAATAGAGGAATAACAGTGATAATTAAAAAGGATTAGATATTGTTTTAATTAAAACCACTTTCATAAAAGGTATACTGCCAAGGATTCTGGAGGATGAACGTATTTTGTAAAGATAGTTGGGTTGACAAAAAACGAATTAGCTTTTTTAATTCATGCACTTACAATTTAGAAATGCGCTTTTTAATGTTTAACAAAAATGATAAACAAACTGTATCGATATATAATGTATATATCAATAAAACTAGCATTAACTAACACTTTCGAATGAGAACCAAATTAAATCCCACCAGCGTATGTTAATGAGGGCTATTTTCGTTTGAGCGAACTTAACTAAAGCGTATTGCCATCCGGCAAAATTGGGCAAAAGCATGTGAATACTATACTTTAATAATAAAAACTTTTTTAGTTCATGATATCTTTTATAACAAAACGTTAAACTATTGCAATAGACATTCCTAAAGAAAAGAAGGCTGGTATAGTATTTTTAACTAACAGCAAATTTATAGTCGGAAAAGGGACAAATTATGTTCAAATTATACATTCCAAAGTTATATAACTGTTAAATCAGGCGCTGTATACAACTATACAAATTAGTGAAAATACAATATAGGTTAATATCGTAAAAAATAGTATGTACATATGTTTGTTAGTGTTACATTTCAATCTTATAAATGTAGAAAACATCGCATTCTCATATAAAAGTAATAAACCATATCCCTTGGTTAGTTAGTCCAGCGGAATCATGAAAAAGAGTATTTTGCAGTGCATACAATGTTTTATTGCAGTTCTTATAACTCATAGGTATACTGATCTCAAATCAAGAGGATGCCTCTTTGGCACAATTGAGGAATTTTGAAAAAATAAATATCTGAGGGCCTCTCTTAATTGGTCTAAATAGTAATAATAAAATATCTCTGAAAATTTACAAAGTTTCTATTTCAATATGAATTTAAAATATGCTCTAAAAAGTTAATTACATATATTATTATCTGAACATTTCAACTCAATCTGTTGAAAATGGAAATACACTATACAAATTGAAAATAGCGTCAAAATATGACTCCAAAATAAGCAATTTTTCAGAAAATATAATGATCATACATCACTTGAAAAATTACACATTTAATAAATCAATATGCATTTATATAAGATGTAATTCAATATTCCGAATAGTATAAAATTAAATATATATATATATAAACTTATCATGCACTTGAATATATATTAAAGATGGCGTCCGTCAAAGAATATAGAATTACGATATGCCAGGGGACAATGCAAAAATCAACGTTTGGTAATATATCCGCCATATATGATGAAGGAATTATTCATTTGTTGGAGGAAGCATCTTTAATTTAGGTGCTGCTGTTATCATTTTGCGTGACATCTTGGAGGACCATATTGTACATCATAACGAATGGCTAACATATTGCTTGTTAGTTTAGATCCATAACAAGCCCCAATGAACCTTGCGGCCTCGAAAACAATGTTATTCATCTCTACTTCACTTGGTAACAGATGACCGCTTCGCATCTATTTCTATTCAGCGCTGTTGCCTTACATATATGAATATTGCGAGGAGTTGATCTGAATTACCTCCTTGCTACAGAGATGTAGCCTTGATATACCGAAATTGAAGAGTAGCAATGAGACTTAATCATCATTTGATTTATGGTGAAAGCTGGTGTCGTCCACTTGCATCCTTGCCATGGTTTTGACACTTTCGTTCTAGTACCGGTAGAAAATCAGATCAATCATCAATAATCATTGCCTGTGGACTACTGACTATTCTATTCGAGCGTTCAACATGTAGTATTTTCTTCAGTGTGGATTTTGTGGTAGTGATCCTCATGTCACCATTATCTTCAAACATTGAGGAAGAGACTGGTGAAAGTTCCCACGACAGTACATCCTTCACGTCTATTTCCCTGGACTGTTGAAGGCACATCACCCTTGAGTATATGAGTTCAGTGTCGTATATACGGGCAAACCATGATGGCGTTCAGGTTTCAGTGGATCAATCGAAGCGCTCAATATGATTTCATCGGCATCTTTGATTATTCTACCTGGAATCTCTTCTTTGTGAAGTATCTGTTCGAACCTGGGTGAGGTGACAAGCAAGAGGAGGAGTGGATCTCAAGCCATTACGAGAAGGCATGGAGGCATCGCAATTGTCAGCCAAAGCTTGTACAAGACCGGCCTATGTTGATCTATGATTCACGATGCTGGTGATGAAGCTGCCGATCAGAGAAAGCAAATCATCTTGGTCATCATCGTCAGGTGTTGTGTTGGACGAAATAATGTTGCTGCCAATACATATGTTGCCTGAGAAGGATTTTTTTACTAACCACAGTGTGTTTAGTGATAAACTCATGTGTTTAATAAAAAGGCCTTCTCGGCTACGATAAATATACAAATTGAAACAGCATAATAGAAATGAGGCATTACTTTAACCATCGACGTATTCATTTCCCTAAATCTGCTATTAAATTACGTAGATTGTATAAAAGATTTTATATCAGCCCATTTAATAGCAACCAAATATTGTTATGAAAATTAATATATCGATCGTTAAAGGAATGCTCTATTAATATAGTTATTCCTATTATGCTGTTTAAAATATGAAACTTATATAAATTAAAATCATTATGGCAAGATAAACTTGTCTACACTAGTATGTATATTAACAACAATTAATTTTTAAAGATCGTCGCCAAATGCCGGTTTAAACGGCATTTAAAAATATTTTTATTGACGGCTTTATTATAAATATATATATATATCTAATCTATACCCAAAATTTTGAAAAAAATTGTAAACTGCTGGCGACTAGGCCTATTCACAATGACAATGGTGCATGTAACAATGAAAATAACGACTACTACGAAAGAGTTACGGTGGGGGAACATTTGCCAGAACACTGATAAATCCATACAAAATAAAAGTACTCTAAATACAACTATAAGAATATGTGTAAGGAATCAATAAAGTGGAAAACGATAAAGAGATAACAAATAAATGTGAATATATTAGCACTGTCCAAATGCATTATTTGACCAAAAGTTTGGACGCCATCTTTAATTTATTCAAGTATACACGATAAGTCTACATATAGATATTTTTAATTTGATACTATTCAGAATTTAAGCGCAGTGTTGTCATGAGATAAAATGTTTGTTTAAGCTAGCTCAATATTTTGTGTGAGCATTTATTTTTAACAATGAACACAATCAGAGATAAAATTTTAAAAGCATTGTAAACAGAACATTTAATGATACAATTATGTTGTTGAATAAAATTAAAAATTAGCACAGTTTCCAAGAAAAAGAGCGCATATGAGTTTTCAAAAATGAACCAACTTCTCATAACGAATGCGGCAATTCGCTCCAGTTAAGTTCACCCAACACGAAAAAAGCCCTCGTGAACATGTACGTTCCCCAATTTTCAATGTCATCAATTTTATTGGTGAACAACATTACCATTTCTTTACACAAATGTTAAGGATACACTTGACCTAATATTTACGTATACACATTGCAATTTGAATACGTATCAATACTATTAACATAAATTGCTACACATAAAATAGGTGGTTACTCAATACGATATTTATGTACAAATGAGTTCAACGTTATATCTGCAACTGGAGTAATGTTGTCATAAATGACTGTGAAAAGTTCACATAAGATTTAGTATTGTATGTATATTGATTGTAAAAATGCAATTTTAATGATTATCCGACCGTTTCATATCAATTATAAATATGTATAAAAATGTGGGATACAAAAAAATATCTTATATATTGTCAATTATATCACTTTCGTTATCGATGCCAATGTAAAAGAGAGTGCTATAACTACCAATACCTTATTGAACAGTGCAGTATAACTAAATTTGTACCACTTTGATAGTATAAAATTTGAAAATATTGATCGTGATATAAAATATGTATAGTATTAATTAAATATGCAATATCTTATTTCTGCCCTCGTTTTTTAGATATAGCATTCTAACTAATACTATAACTATCACTTATAAATTTATTAACATTATTTAATCAATGATTTTATACGATTTTTCAAATATTTATCATTATTTAATCAATGATTTTATATGATTTTTCAAATTGTTATCATTATTTAATCAAGACAACTTAACTTTTTTAACAGAGTACGAAATAAAGATAAGACTAAATGATAGACATTTGTATTAAAAACACGAACAACACTCAAAATACAGAAGTATTAATATCATTATGTCATTCATATATACTAATATCATACAAATATCGACTTCACCAGTAACAAATACTTTGGTAAAAATGACAACGTCAAAGTTACAATCATTAGTGGCAACATGATACTAACTTTATAATATGATATAAGCACAAGTTATAATACAACCCAGACTGAGACAGACAGACAGACAGACTGAGACAGACATGACTGACATGAGACAGACAGACAGACAGACTGAGACATGATGAGACAGACAGACAGACAGACAGACTGGGACAGACATGAGACAGACAGACAGACAGACTGAGACATGCTGAGACAGACAGACAGACAGACTGGGACAGACATGCCTGACATGAGACAGACAGACAGACTGGGACAGACTGAGACAGACATGCTGAGACAGACATGCTGAGACAGACAGACAGACAGACAGACTGAGACAGACATGCCATATTTAGCTATTTACATTGTTAATATGAATAATTAAAATAACATACCTCTTCGCACATCTTCACCATTCTGCGAGTGCTGTCTAGTGACTACACGGAAGGGACGGTTGGAAAAGAAATGAGGTCACAATGGATAGAACAAACACATACTTGGAGAAAAACAATTATCTTTTTTTAACATTGGATTCTACTAATATATATTTAGTAAAAAGGTATCATATTAACATACATACAATACGTAAAAAATAATACAATATTTAAGTCAATTAAATAGCCTCTGTAATTATCTAGAGAAACATATTTTTTTCAAATAAAGTTTTAGTATATATTTGGACAAGTTATACAAGGCCATGTATTCCCTAATAATTGAAAAATAACATAGAAAAATATTTTTTCTTAAAATGTAAAGTTAACATACAAATAAATTATTTTTGACAAAATGAGCTTAAAAAATGACTCACATAGTAAGACATACATACGAAAATATTTAAAAATAACTATATAAATGTGTTAAGTTACATCCTTAATATTATTAGGCCCTACCTCGTCAGTCTTGGTATTCATCTTCGCCCTGATGATATCCAACTCAGATAGCTGGGGTTGCTCTGGCTCCATCATGCACTATTTCTTGAAAATAAGATTTTTGAAAATAATTTGAAAACATTTAAAATTTAAAATGTAATGAATCACATGGGCTACAACACTACTTCCAATGAATGTATGATCTGATACTTTTTTTTAACAATATTATGCCTTTGAAAGCCTCACAGAATGATGCATACCTTATTCAGGTTATGTTATAAAACAAACTCCTTCCAATTTCAATCTACAGTGTTGCCAGCGGCCAAAATTTAAAAAAAATCGCATTGGAAGAAACAAATCGCACCTTATTATCCTTATATAACCTGGCGTATTTTAATAGTAACATGTATATATTTTTTAATTTCAGCACCATTCTTTTAAAAACTGATAAAACTGTTGAAAAACATGTATAATTATTTATATTAATAAATGAACGCATAACAAGAATTTGCATAAAATTAACATCAGACTGAAAACCAATAAATGAATTATTTTCAATACTTTTTAAAAAATTAAAAAAATAGAATAAAAACTAAACTAAAAACTCCATATAATTATTCAAAATGGTTTTAAAAACATTATACAGTTTTTACCAAAAAAATCTATAGTCTTAATTCAGAGTAAAGAGGTTTTTAAAACCTCTATAGAGCTTATTTAGGCTTTACAATTGTTCAGGCTATACAGATCAATATAACTATTGATAGGCTGTTATTCTTAGCCTTGATAAATATTATTTAGGGCTATGGGCATTACATCAACCATAACATTTTTGTCTAAAAAATGTATAAATTTAATTTTAAAAAATTCAGTAATGGATGTACTTAATAATTATATATAGTTGCATTTAATTATGGTATTTTCATGTGACTAATACGCCTCTCATAAAATGGTTACAATATATTTTTAAATTTACTAAACGTTTATTAATACCTAGTCAAAACCATCTTTCATATATAAATTTGCAGCGATACATACACCTGCATACAATATATCAAATATAAGCAAATTATATAGAATATAGCAAATGTAAGTAAACATATTATGATTAACCAGAGGTTTGTTAACCAAATATTAATTTATAAAAAGTTCATGCTATGATTGTTCATGGCCTTCAATTTAAAAAATAATAAAGGTCATCTATATTCCTTTAGAAGAAATAGCATTATTATAAAGTTTTATATATTTTGTTTTAGAAGCCACATAGGGATAGAAGGAAATGAATAAGCGGACCAACTCACTAACATAGTCGCCAAATGAAACCAATTTCAGTATAAAATTGATCAAAAGACAGCAAAGATGATGAACACTACCAAAATCACAAACACATGGAAGAATGGACAAGAAAGACAAAACTTCCACAATAACATCAAAGAAAGTAAAAGGTGAAATATATTGATTTCACAAAAATAGTACATAGTGGACATAGTACAACAGCAAGAGCTTTTCATCACAGCATAGGGAAGGCTCCAAGTTCCATCTGGGAATACTGCAGCCAAGAAAATGAAATGCCTGAACACATCATAAAAAGATGTAACAAATGAACTAACGCAATAATCCAAACTCTTGGAGGATTGAATTCCAGGGAGGGGGACATAACAGGTCACAATGTCCTTAAGTTCTTGAGGTTGACTGGACATCTCAATCCAGTAAATATGGAGAACTAATTTCCAATGCGGGACAAGAAACCAACCATACCAACAAATACAATGCTTTTTTTCTACAGAGTTGATCAACAATGCTGCCTCTTTATCAGAGTCGACAGACAACTTTTTCCACAACTGCAGATGTCATCAACAATTCTTCCTCTAATATAGAGTTGATCATCAATGATAATGAGTGTCAAGGCAAACTGTTGTACAACAAATTCTCCATCTCATATAAAAATGGTGGAAAATGTTGTTCCAAATGCAATTTCTTTCCGTTGCTTGGAATATTGCTTCAAGCTGACACTTCAGGGTGTAATTTACACTTCAGTAAAGTAATTCACAATGTCTTAGATTTCACAAGTTTTTTAAGTATTCTCTAAAATGGCAAGTTATTTTTGAAAATATTAAAAGCATCAACTCTCATAATATCAAACTGCTTTGTCCAACATGTTCGACAGTGAGAATGGTGTGATTGTATTTTTATCCAATTATTCAGATATTCATACTGCCTTTGAATAAATTCAATCTGCATCAAGTAATGATTATTCCAGAAAAACAGCAGGCTTGTTAGTACAAATTGAAGAGTTTTTAAACAATTTGGTCTTCATCTTGCTTTCCCCGAATTTTCAGCAGCAGAATAACTTTCCACAATGCTTCAATCAAGGCAAGCAAATTTTCACAGAAGATGCATTTAAAGCTTCTAATGCATACACTGCATATTTGGAATGTAATCATTCAGATAAGTACTAATTTCAACTTCTTCTACGGTAAGATTCTAAAAGATTCTGCTGATTTAACTGATCTGCCTGTACTCTGATGCAGAAGTATAAATCCTGGACTAAATGATGGTGTAGAAAACCACAAAACACACAGAAGTGTTTCACCAAAATGAAGTTTTGGACTCTGACAGGAGAGGTCCTCAGACATTTTTAATAAAATATTTTTTCTGTTATCAGAGATATTGAAACACCCCTTATCAATGCTACAACTGGTATCTTCGTGAGTATTACCACATCAATTAGGGATACATATGCATAGGATTTGGACTTCAGCAAATTCTCGATTTAGTTAAGAATGCTTCCAGATTTATTTAATGTAAAATTAAAAACAGTAACCAAAGTATCACTCAGTGAAATTCACTCTCTCCTGAAGATTTATCTTACCATTCCTGCCATGACAGCAACTACTGAGCATACATTTTCTTTACTTAGACATGTAAAAACACTCTTATAGACTACAATTACATAACACTAAACAGCATCTAAATCACTGTATGATTCTCTACATATAAAAAAATAAATCTGCTTTATTGGATTTGGTGCATATTGCTTCTCAAATTTGTTAAGGAAATGAAAGATATCAAAAGCTTTTTGGTGTGTTTTAATAATGTAATGGTTCATTCAATTTTATTCAGTTTCTAAATCTCAACATCAGTATAATTATAAATTCCCAGTTTAACCTTTTTTGTGTGTTATTTATTAAACAGTTACCATAATTATGTATCCACATTAATTTTTACTTATTTTTTCCAAAATAGATATAATTAAATGCATGTTTCTTGAAATAAATGTATATCATGTTTAACATCAGTAACAGGGTTGCCACCTTAATCCAAATCCGATTTTTCCCGGATACAATTTTAGTACTACCTATATGTATTTACCTATTATACCTATATAGGTATACCTATCATACCCACCTTTTCAAATGTAAAGTGAATATTAAAAGAAATAAAATAACAATTGAAGTTATTAACTA